>PVKN010021985.1:0-15330 GCA_004027915.1 Capromys pilorides
GGAAAGTCCAGCCCAGGGACTGGAGTACATGTCAAGATTGATGGCTCTTTTATTTTAGAAGGAACACAAAGTAAATAGTCAGTATGGGCAGGTGGCAGATTTGTCTGATAAATTGGTGTCATCCAAAGGCTGAATGGATGGCTAGCTCCTTAGAGTATTTGTACTTCACTACACCCGCTTCCGCTTTTCCAAGTCATCTTTCTCTTTCAGACATGCTTGTTCTGTCTTGGTTACTTCTTTTCTTGTCATTCACCTGATATCTCAATCCAGAAACTAATTGTCATCCTTATCAACCATTCCTTTATCCACCCCTTCACCTAATCTTGTCAGTTACTGATTGGTTCCATCTTGACATAGTCTTTATCCAATAGCTTCTTTTACCTCAGTTTTAGGTTAATTGCTATCTTTACTCCACGATCATTGCTGTCACCTCCTATCAGGATCTCCATTCTTCCTTCTATAATCTGTTCTCAGTATATTTTGTTTGAGGGCAAATTTAATTATATTATTTCCATGCTTACTAGCCTCAGTGACTCATTACCTATGAAGTAAAGTCTGAACACTTAGACAGGCTCTCACTGTACAAATCCTTTGTACCTCCCTTTTTTGTATATCCATCACTTTCTTTTAACCTAAGAGCTATCGCTTTTCCAGAAAGATAGGCTACAATATTTTGTAATATATTAAATATTACATTTGATGTAACTTTATCATTGTATATTGTTCTAATCAGAACCATGGACCATAATGAACCTCTGCTTACTTCATAACTCCCCTGTAGTAGGTATTTCATTGCATTCATTGTCTTAGTTATTTCCTTCATTGCTGAGACATGATATCTAATACCCACAACTTAAAGGAGGGGAGAGTCGTTTTTTGGTGCAATCTGCAGAGGTTTCAGGCTATACTCCTTGTGACAAGGAAGGATAGCAGGGTGGAAAAGTATGGCAAAGCAACAGCTGCTCAGGTCATGGTGTTCAGAAAGCAAAATATGAAGGAGGAGACAGGGAGGGAGATAAACCTTTCCAGGACACACCCCCTGTGACTTATCTCTTCCTACCAAACCCTGCTTCCTAAGAACAAGTTAGCCATAAAGCCCCATAATTCCATCACCTTTTAAAAGCTCCATCTTTCAACATGTAAAGCTTCAGGGGGACATTCTGATATAAAGTCCCTGACTCATGAAAGACTCATGCATGCTCCTCATTTAAAGTACAATTAGACCACCTCTAAGAGTTCTGAAAATCTCAAGAGATCAAGCATTGCTTAAAAGTCCAAATCAAAACTGTGTTCCGAGATGTAAAGCAAACTCTTAGCTGTGAGCCACTGTTTAAAAAGAAAAGTCAAACACTGCCAACATACAGTGTCACAGGGATATAGAAGCCATTTGGACCAAAGTGGGGAAAAGAAAACATCAGGGAAAACATTCATTTGCACAGATCCGTGTCCTGCCCTTGGGTTAAGCTGTGGTGAGCTGTGAATTTCCTGCTCCTACAGCACTTCTGGTCCTTGTAGCACTCATGGTTTCTCTCTTGGGCTAGCTTTGCTGGCTGATTTTGGCTTTCCTTAGATGCCCCACGTTCCTGGCTTCTTCCACTTCCTACGGATCTTCAGTGCACCTTTAGCTCACTCCCACATTTCGTGCACTGTCCTCCCATGAGCACACTGCCCTGCCTCCCAGGCCTTGTTGAGAACTGCAGGTTGCGATCTCCCTAGCCCCACTACTCTTGCATTGAGCATGGCTGTCAATGAGGACAATGTGGAGGATGCCAAGATCTGCCACCAGTTCAAACTGTAGCCAGGCCCCCTTGAATCTTGCCTGCATTGGCTTTTGAGTACTTGGACAGCTTAGCACTGTGAAGTGAATCCTAGAGAATCAAGGCACTAGACAATTCTTTCCTTCGTGAGTAACGTGTCCCGGATCTCCTTCGCAAAGCAAAATCTTTCTGCTTTGTAACTGAGACTTCCAAGGGTGGGGTCCTGTGATTCCCTTATCTTTTCTAGTGTCTGTTATAAAATACCTAGCTTCATTTTAACGTTTTCAGCAACCAAGTTTTCCTAGGTTTCAACACTTCAGGTCCCAACTTCGCATGAGCTTTTTTTCTGGTGAAACTCAAAACTAAAAATTATTCATCTGTGACTTTTGCTCTTGGTTCTTGATGTAAATTTAGCTAAAATCCCTTAGCAGTGCCCATGCTACAGCCTGAATGTTGGGCTGGAGGCTTTCAAATTTCCTCTGTCACATTAATTAATCTATTCCCTGTAATGTTAGTTTCCCACAGTCTCACAACATGAGCAAAATGTCACACATTTTCTGGCAAGGCACAAGGCAAATAAGGCAGAGACTTCAGCTACCGTCAAGTCCTTGTTGCCTACTGCAGCCTTCTCAGCCCACTCTTTTCTGGCTGATACTCTGTCAGCATTCTGGTCTTCTGCACTCTGATCAGAGTCTGTATCAAGCTCAAATTACAGCATTCTATGCTCACTCCAGCTGACATCACTGGACTCCTCCACAAATCAGTTTCAAAGGCTACTGAGCTCCACAGTCAGGTGGCCTCACAGCAGCCAGGATCCCACTTCTCTGGTATAAAAAGCTTCCTAGTCAGCTTCTTATTGCCGAGACAGTGATACAAAGCTCACTGATGCATTTCATCAGATTGAGAATGAATGCTATAAGCTTAGATTGTTTAAGTCAGCCTGTGAGAAGAAAATGCAATTCTCTTTTAGTTTCAGGCTTAGAGCTTGTGCTCCTCCATTCTGCCCTGCCCAGTGTGCAGTAGGCACTGGTCCCATGTAGTTACCAAGCACCAGAAATGTC
The DNA here is from genome assembly GCA_004027915.1 of Capromys pilorides. Classification (NCBI taxonomy): domain Eukaryota; kingdom Metazoa; phylum Chordata; class Mammalia; order Rodentia; family Capromyidae; genus Capromys; species Capromys pilorides. The sequence goes on from PVKN010021985.1 coordinate 2,819, forward strand.
ATCATTCTTAACTGAATATTTTGTAATGTATAAATTTTGGAGACTTCATATGAAAAAGGTAGACATTTTTATGATAACTACATGCTAAAATGATAATATTACAGCTATATTAGGTTAAATTAGATATATTTTAAAATTAATTTACCTGTTTCTTTTTATACTTTTAAAGGTGCGTAGTGACAGTTTAACATTTGTAAATGTGGTACAGAGGATTTTTCTCCAGGATAGTTCTTCCTTAGAATATGGTTTTGAAATGCTGCACGTACTTATTGAGCATATATAATGCCTTGGGGTATGAGTTTGTGTCTGACTGAGCTGAATATGGGCTTCAATTCTTATATCTTCTGGTTGTGTTCCTTTGTTTCTTTGATTCTCAGACTTATTGTATGTATACCAGATTAGCTTTTTTGTAGTTAGTATTTACATAGGTCATACTAGATGCTCAACAGATGAATTCAATATTAATGCAAATGAGCTAATGAGTTAGTTAGGTGATCAAAGTCTTTTGCTTTATACGAGAAGAGAAAAATAAAGTGTTTAAGGCCTATGGTGAGAAAGTGGAAGAAGTGAGGCTTAGAGAAAAATGTGGCTAGGTTGATGTGTTAAAGGAGCACCACAGATTTGCCAGATGGAGAAAGGTAGGAAAAGTCAGTAAAAGTAATAAAAAATAAAGGCGTGAAAGCATTAGTTCCCCTTATCAATGATTTTACTTTCTGGACATTAAGCAAACAGTAGTATGAAAAGAAAATTTGCAGAAATAAAGAGTATTTTCAAATTGTGCATCTTTTTGATTAGCATTATTGAGTCATGTACTAACCTGTTCTATCCCTCCATGGCACAAATCATCTCTTTACCTAATATATCTATCTATATAGATATATTTATTCCATATATCTATATACACACATATATATTTATATTTTAGGGAATGGTCTACAGGGTGTTCAGGGTCTCACTACTAGACGGAACTCATAGTGATCCACCTGTTTACAGCCTCCCAAGAGCTGGGATTACAGTATGTGTCACCATGCCAGTCTCAATTGCTGTCTCAGTGCATCCTGGGGGTGGGGCCAGAACAACAAGCCTGGGGGTTGAACCCCCAGCCCCTGTGCCTGCTGAGCTATTTGGCTGGCCTTACATTATATATTAATATAGTATATATTATGCCTTCTCATCAATCACTTTGTAGCATCTTGGGCATCAGATCGACTGTCATGCTTGTCTTAGTTACTCTTCCATTGTTGCTGGGACAAATACCCGACACTCAAAATGAGACAAGGAAAGGTTTATTTTGCTCACAGTTGCTGGAGATTTCAGTCCATATTTGGCTGGCCCAGTGCTGAGGGGAACAGGGCAGAGAGCATCCAGTTCATGGCGGCAGAACAACCAGGGGAGCAGAGAGCAAGAGAGTGAGTCTGTCTCTCTGTCTCTCTTTATATTACATTCAGGCTCTCTGCCTCAGCCTATCCACCTTAGGATACAGTGATAACCCCAGTCATACTCAGACTGATAATCCCATCAGTACTAAAACACATAATCCCAGTGGATCAAGAGTTAAGTAATTCCAGCAGTACTCAGACCCATAGTCACATCAGTACTAAAACACATAATCTCAGTGGGTTATTACTCAAGTCTCAAACTCTAGAAGTCCCTGCCCCATGATTTCATGAGACTCTGGGGGGACAACTAGACATAAACAATAACAATGCTGTTACACTGTTTGCATTCAATTAATTCTTATTTTCTTAACAATGGTCCCAAAGCAAAAGAGTAGTGATGCTGGCAGTACTATTATTATACCACATTGCTATCATTGTTCATTTTTATTATTAGTCACCATTGTTAACCTTCTACTATGTTTAGCTGGCAAATTAGAGTTCATTATGGATATGTATGAGTGGGAGAAGCATAATTTATGTAGGGTTTGTTCCAGATACCCACTGGGATCTTAAGACATAATCTTGGGGATGCTGAGAGACTATTTAATTTCTCACTATGGTCTAAATATTGTACTAATTTATTGGTCTAAATAAGGTCATTGATGCCTTTCAGAAGTGTAATATGATAGAGATTGTAGTTGTTGTCCCATTTTGTAGATAAGAAGGCCGGGACAATGAAGTTAAAGTCATTTCACAGGGATCACAGAGCTAAGCAGAGGCGAGGCTGAACCTAGGCACATAGGTTACAGAGTTTTAAGCACCTTCTCCGAAGCACTTTGCTCTTCTTCCTGAAGACAAACCATCCAGATCAGCACAGGTAGACTCTACAGTGTTTAGTGTGAGGTTGGCACCATGGTGGAACACAGGAAGGTAGAGACTGCCTGCCTGAGGTTGGCAGCTGTCCAGAAATGAAGAAGCAGGAGAAGTTGGTGAGCAATTACCAGTGAGGGGTTTTGATCACTGTAGTATAGAATCTCACCTTGATAAACAGGAAAGAAGAGAAAGTTTCTATATCAGGTACTGACATGATAAGGTTTTATTTGAAGAATAATAGGGCATCACTTCTTGGCCTTTGGGCTAAGATCAAGCAGAGAATGATAGGACAAAGAGTACAGGAGCATGTAGAGGCCAGAAGCAATGAGACTACCTAGGAGGGTGCTACTACCATACTGCACCAGGCCAAGCAAGACGTGTTGATCGCCTGAGCTGAAGCTTCTGCAGCAGGGATCAATCCAGGAAGTAGAGTCTGCAGGAACTGGTAGAGGAGATCTGCTGCCTGGGTCACTGGAGCATTCTGTCATTCCCTTCAGTTCAGCTGTCCATATTCTCAGTAGTTTGCATTTCTAAATTTGTCCAGGACGAATTTTTTTCATTTTCTTTTCTTTTGAGTTGTCTTTACATGCTTATTTATAGCAGATTATAGTACATGATAATTATTATGCTTCAGGTTATAGTTCTATGTTAAATACACTGTGATTATTGTTCCTCTGTGTATTCTTTCCTTAATGCATATTGTTACTGGACACCAATAATCACCTAATTGATGTGTAGTTATAGAAACAAGGTATAATGCTCTAGTAAAGATTACTTCAATTACCTGGCCAGGTTGTTAGATTCTCTCTCTGATTTTAGACTTGTAGGTATTTCAAAAAGCAAAAGCTTGGTAGTGAAGCTCAGTACTACCACACTCAGTGCCCCCCTGTGATGGTGAGGGCAACTTTTGTGCACCACTGGGCTGACTCTGGTCACACTTGCTGCTTTGATAAGACCAGGCAGCTAGAGCACCTGTGCTTATGCAGTGGGAGAATGCTGGGAAAACCACTGATGCCTACAATGATTGCTGATAGGACATAGGACTCTTGTGCTTCTGTTTGTTCAATTTCCAACCATGAAAAATATTAGCCTTCCTTTTAATTTTTATGCTCTTGTTCTAACATAGTCTGAGAATTCTTATGTTTTAATAAATAATTTTGTTTAGTTGTATTTTTGCTCATGTTTCTAGCACTGGAAATGACAGAGTACTATTCGTCATTTATTTGTTCAGCTGGAAATTTGAATATAACTGCTGCAGTGGAAAGTGTAAGTGTCCAGAAGAGTGAACTTGAGAATAGGCCCAGGATTACAATATGCTGTCTGTGGTCACAGCAGGCTGTATTCTGACCTGGCATTAAACTGTACTCATGCTTGAGCCCCTTCATTCACAAGGTCATTATCACACATTGTAAAGTTTAAGATCACACACAGCTGGAAGGAAGAGGAAACATGTGGGCTATCAGATTAAGACTCTCAAAAGATCTTGGCAACCTGAAACAATAGGTTCAAACTAAGATGATATTTTACAGGGCCTTTGCTTCCTCCTAAAAAAAAAGATAAATATACATTTAGAGAGAAGAGTCTTGAGTGTTGTACACACATCCAAACCATGGCATTACAGTGGAGATGGAAGCTTTAGACTAGTGTTCTGAAAACCTTGTTGGTAAGGGAAAAAAATAATCATTCTCCTGCCTTAGTTGCAAGCATGTAGCTGAACCATTAGACTGAAAAACAAGAGATGTGTGACAGTGTGAGATGAGAGGTGCCTGAGAAAGGGACAGAGCTGGGTGCCCTGTCAAGGAATGGGGGAAGGACAGTGAGGACAGGAGAAAGTGGGATTAAGGGTATAGTTGGAAGGATTGAATTGGAGAAAATGTAGGGTATGCCTTTATAACTCAAGAGGGGAAGAGGTTTCTAGTAAACATAAAACCTTTAAAAGATAGGAGGCTTGTGCAATAACAGGAGGAGGGGGCATAAAACATAAGAAGCTGGGAAGCTTCAATCTTCTCACAAAGAGTAGAAGAACTAATCTTTTAATTGCCAAAAGGTTTGACACTAGAGAGCTTTGGGAAGAAGAACTATGAATATGGCAAAAAACAAGGTGGAGTGAAGGGAAACTCAGAAGACAGAGAGTCCTTGGTGTGACCTTGTTATCTATAAATTGCATCTTGTCACTTCCTGGCTCAAGTGCTATAGGAGCCACCTGTTGTTCTATGGGATGAAAATGAAAATGTATAGCATAGCATGCAGTCTCACTGGGGCTCCCCACTCTTCTGGTGTCTATTGTGCTAAGCATCCTTTGTTAGTTCTGCTAACCCACCATGCTTTCTACTTTGGGGATCTGCACAGAATGTGTTTCTCTCAGCTCTTAACCTGGTAGTATCTATTCTTCCTTCAGATCCCAGAAAAAATAATCTGACTCTTTTTTTTATGTATTTAGTGCAGGGCCCACAAAATCTCATTACACAGATTGGATTCATAGTGATCCTCCAGTTTTCAGCCTCTCAAGTTCTGGGATTGTAGGGATGTGCTAATGTGCCCAATCTCATTCACTGTCTTAGTACGCCTGGGGGATGGGGCCTGTACAGCATGCCAGGGATCGAAACCTGGGCTCTGTATCTGCCTAAGCAGGTACTTTAGTCTGCTGAGCTATCTGGCTGGCCCCTGACATGGTTAAGAAAGCTGCTTTATTCTGCCTGACTTGTTTGGTTCCCGTCTCATAGTCTTATTCTTTTCTTCTGTATTTCATCCCAAATGTAATTAAATGCATCAGTATAAAAACAAGTCAAGAAAAATGTGAAACAGAAGTCAGTGAATTTATATAGTATAATTTGAAGGGCTCAGTGAAAAATAAAATAAAATTATATCTTATTAATATTAAGAATTTTGAGATAATGTTAGTCAAACATCCCACCCTGTATAGGGTCCTTCTGAAGTGGCACTTGCGTAACTGGATGGATGAAGAACACCTGAAGCCAGCCCCATGGCAGGCTTTTCTGCAGGGAACAGACACAGGGTAGTCTGGATTTCACCCATGGATTGGCCTCCAGACCCACAGAAAGCTGAAGAGTGAATGGGAGTTAGGACGCACTGGTAAGAGAAGTGTTGAAATAATGAACCACCATGGTTAGAGCAGAGTGCATGCCTTACTCAGTTTTCTGTCACTGAAATGACACCTGTAACTCAAAGGAGGAGAGGGGTAATGGCTTAGCTCTTGACATCCCCCGAAAGCCTCATGAAGTCAGACGCAGACCTTTGGAAGGTGATTAGATTAGATTATGGGAGTATAATTGCTGACTTGCTGTTAAGAATTTTGGCGTGGTGGGAAGAGGTGGGTCACTGAGGGGTTAACCTAGGAAAGTATCTCCCTTCCTAGCTCCTCCCTTAACTTCCTGCTTCCTGTCCGCCATGCTGCACGCAGCGTTTCTACACCATGTTCCTCTGCCATGGGTCCTGCCTTGGGTGAGCAGAGTTTGATCTAAAACATGAAGTAAAATAACCCTCTCCTGGGCTGGCCAGCTAGCTCAGAGGACTAAGGTGCCTCCTTAGTCAGAGCACAGCAGCCTTCCATGCCTGCCCTGCCCCTGGAGTGTGCTGAGGCTGCGATTCAAACTGGGTGTGGTGGTGTGCACCTTTAATCCCAGCACTTGGAAGGCTGAGCACGGGAGAATCACTATGACTCCAATCTCCATAGTGAGACCCTATCAACTCTGTACTAAATATAAAAAATAAAACAAAATAAAATAGATCTCTCTTATTTTAAGTTGTGGGGGTGAGCATTACATCCCAGCGACATGAAGGTAACTGAGACAAGAGGTTAGTTTGGCTCTTGGTTCAGGCAGTTGAGACCAAAGTTGGCACACTCCAAGGCAGAAACACCATGGCACAGGGAGATGACAGAGCAAAGGCGTTTGGTTCATGGTAGGTGGGAAGCAGAGTGGGAATAGCCATTGAAAAGAAGCAGAGCAGGGACCGACTGCACGCGGTACCTAAAACCTTTCCCTCAAGACCCAGCTGTGCACTGTCAGAATGTGCTTTCCTAACACCCCAGGCAGTTTCAAAGCCAGTCATGTTGACAGCTAAACTTAGTCATCACAATTGATTAAAATAAGAAGTTAGCAGAGCAAGAAGGCGGAGTGAAGTGGGTACCCTGACCGAGCAGGCAGCGGCGGAAGTCACTGCAGTGGACGTTGGAGCGATGCACACAGCACAGGGCCCAGGATTGATTTAGCAATGCATCAAGCCACTGTTTAATTTGTTAGCTTCTACTTCCTGTTAGGGGGAGCCAATGAATTTTCATAGACTTCCCAAAATGGAAAGCCCTAAGAAATTTTAGAGAAAGAAAGTCATGAGGTTTGACCTTCTAGGATAGCAGTTATTACCTCTGTGATCTTGGCGAGAAGCTAACTGCTCTGATAGCTTTTGTGGGTGTTATTAAGATATGCGTAGCCTCTCCTGGGTTGTCTTAAAGAAAAAATGAGGGGACAGTGCCTGGTTTGTAGTAAAGTCTTGCAGCTTTACACTAGGGTGAGCTTAGTTTCTGATTTAGTAGCGTTTTCTTTTATATGCTAGCTGAACTCACGCAGGATTGCTACCTACTGTAAGCAGCTAACTCTCACTGTCAGGCTGATATGGATGTGGATAGCGCAATAATCTTAGAAACTTAGGATGGCATCCTTTTAAGCAAAAGGAACAAAATAAGTGCATGAGCTCATCTTCATTATAGTATGCTAGGTGCTAAACGTATAACTTATTGGGAAATTAGTTTTTAATGTATCTCAGCAACTCCAGCATTTATGCCTTCGTCTCTAAATCCAGAGAGTATGCTCTTAAGCAGTTTATGATGATAATCAAGTATTAAAAATTATGAACGACCTGGGCATGGTGATGCATGCCTCTAACTGCAGCCCTTGGGAGACTGAGGCAGGAGGCTCTTGGTGAGTTTTATGCCAGCCTAGGCAACACAGTGAGCTGAAAGTTAGTTTTGAACCACACAGCAAGACTCTGTCTCAAAAAATGGGAAACACAATATGGCTGAATGAACCATGTGTGATTCTGTTTCTATTTTGGTAATTCCTATCAAATTAAATCAGTGTCTGTTATTTATTCAGCATATAGTGTGTGGGTTACTTTTTTCCTGTTAGGGTGTCATTTTGCTTAAAGTTGCTCTTTTCTGGGAACAGTATGGATATTTTCTAAATCATCATGCCTAGTCTGTTATTTATTGTATTTATCATTGTGTATAGGACCATCAACGAAGTCATCTATGGGTGAGACAAAAGAGCACCAGTGGCTCTGAGTTCAGGTTTACTTGTGTTCAGGTGTGAGTCCCCAAAGTTAAAGACCTAATTGAGGTAGAGGAATCTGAAATAAAGATAATTCTCAGATGAGGCAGTAGAAATGGCAAAGAAATATATGGAACCATGTTCAACATCATTGGTCATTCAAGAACTACAGATTAAAACAATGCTTAGATTCCATCTCATCTCAGAAAGAATGGTTTTCACCAAGAAAACAACCAATAATAAATGCTGCAGGGCTCTGGGGCAAAAGGAACCCTTCTCCACTGTTGGTGGGAGTGTAGACTGGTGCAGCCACTATGCGTGTCGTGTGGAGATTACTCATAAAATGCAAACTAGAGGTTCCATTTAATGCAGCTCTCCTCTTCCTTGGTATCTTCTTGAGAGTTTTAAAGCCATTGTACCACAGCAATATCTGCACGCACATATCTTTAACAGCAAAGTTTACATTAGCTAAATCTTAGAAATGGCCAATATGCTTGCTTATTGACTAATGGAAAAAGAAGCTGTATTTTTTTCCATATAATGTAGTACCACACTGTGGCACAAGTGGGGAGTGGCACAAGAAGGGCAAACTAGAGGCACCTTGAGCGCATACTCTCAAGTGAAATAAATCAGGCACACGTATGTAAATACTGCATATTTTCTGGTGTGAGAAACTGAAAGCTTAATAAGGACCAACGTTTAGTAAGCTAAAGAAGGATCAAAACTATAACAGATATTGTCAAATAGGAAGAAGATGTTCAAATGGGAATGGGGATGACAGAGGGCAGAGGGGGAAAGGAAGGGAGGCAAAAAACAATTGAGAAGAAGGAAAGATGGAGACAATTTTTTTTGTTGTTGTTGCAGGATTGGGGTTCAAACTGATGACCTCGCACTTGCCAGGTCACTCCCAACTTGTGCCACGGAGCTATCTCCCCAGACCTGGAAACAAAATTTTTGTAAATGAATAGGGGATGAGGGGTTGAAAAGGGAGTAGGGGAATGGTAAAAAACAAAGAATCGAGTTGTATCATGTACTAATTCCTTATGATGAATGTGATCATTAGATATACCTAAAAGGTATCAATAAAATTCATTAGTAAAAAATGAAAAACAAGCCATGACCAAGAGTTGCATAATCCACCCTCTATAAGATTCCTAAATCCACACTTATAGTTTTACTTCTTTTTCCATTCACCTGGCTCAGGTCCTCTTCATTTTTGAGCGCTGTGATATCTTGACAAGCACCCCCTGCTCTCTCATCTTCCTTCCCTTGAATTCACTGTACCCACAGATTAATCATTCTTCTTTTCCCAGATTACATGCCTGATCACACTTTCTGTTATTTCCCTGTTGTCCCACTAGATAAGTATCAAGTGTTTTCATGTATGACTTAAAGATTTGTAAGATCTATTTCTAGCAATTCCTTGTGTCCACATATTCTGCCACTTCCTGCTCTTGGACAGAAACATCAGAGCATATCAGGGCACCTTCCCCTGCAAGAGCACCATGTCACATGGTGGTGAAGCATCTTGCCACTGGGACTGGGACCGCCACTGTGAGATGTACATAGTGAATTATCATCGTTTATTTACATGAGCAAATAGCATTTATTACAAGAAGTCTCACTTTTCTAAGTTTCACAGATACACATTTTGTTTTGTTAAGCAAATTCATGATGGTTGTTACAATACATATTGTGGTCTTCAGAGCAGTTGCTCAGTTTACCAGATATAGGTACGCCAGATTGAACAAACATTAACTCTTTATTTCAATAAACCAATAGAAATTCATAGTCAATTATTAAAGATATTCATTTTAGTTGCCTGTTTTATTATCAACTTGTTCTGCCTCAGAAGTTTATTTTAGTCAGGGGCACTGTCTTCATGAGACAGAGATCTTTAATGAGAGAAACGAGGTGATGGTATCTACTCACTCTGCTTATTGCTAAGTATTTGAAGGTGCCAAGCACTATGCTATTTGCTGAGGGTATATTAAAAAATAACTGATGTTGTCCCTTCTTGAATGGAACTTTCATTGTATGTTGACCCTATGAATAAAAAGTACACAAAAATAAAATAATTTTAAATTATAATAAAAAGGAAAAACAAAACAGGAGCCTAATGTAAAAACCAGTAGAAGACAACAAATTTTCTCCTAACAGTGGAGGCTGCTATGGAGCCCTGACGTGAACCTGATATTTGGAAGACCAGAATATCATGTGAAGAAGAGCATTTTTGCTGGACAGGTTGGCACAGAGAGACTTTGTTGAGTGGGGGAAGGAATGTGGTGTGCTGGAGGAGGAGTGGAAGGTGCTAGCATGGCTTGTGTAGAGTAGGAAGGGGAAGAGGGCTTGTGCACGACATTTTGGAGAAAAATCCTGGCGATAAACTGGTTATGGTAAGCAGTTGTAGCCTTCTTCTCAGAAAAATGGAGATGAATGGAGGGGTTTCAAGCAGGCATGATGTTTCAGGTGGGGAAGAAAAGATTATGAAGCAGGAAGGCTTGGTGGGATGAGATTTAGTTAGAGAAGATTTTTCTCACTGCTGCATCCAGAGTAAGTGAGTGGAGAATATCGTGATCACAGGCAAATCCTAGGCTGTGTTGGGATTGTGTAGGCTAGAGTTTAGTGGATTGGACTGTTCAGTCTTTAATAAAACACTTGGCATTTACTTTACATAGGATTTTTGTTAGGGATTTAAATATGGTAAAATATCATCACTACGCATGCAGGGTGAAACCTTTAGTGGAACAGCAATTATTAAAATTATCTTTTACTATACTGTTTCATACTATGCTACCAGATGAAAAATGAACCTAGGCAGCTCAAAGGGTAGTGATCAACCTCATGTACTAACCATCAGAAGGCTTCCTAGAGGAGATGCCGATGACCCAGACCATTGGTCTCCAAAGGCTGGGACATTTGACGGGTGGACAAGAGTATAAAGAGCATTCCTTGCTCTTTCCTCTCTGTGGTAAATGGAGGGAACTGAAATTTGCTTTTCTGATCTTGGGTCTGGACTGAAAAAACTGGAATAAGAAAACATCTACATCTCTCCCATCCTATTTCTTATCAGATTCAAAAGCAAGAGTTTTGCATGCCTTCAGATCTTAGTCCATTTTCCTTGCCCAATATTCATTGTCAGAAAGGCTATTGCTAAGGATTCTGACCAGAGTTGAGATTCTCTGTTGATCTGTGATAATGTTCTGTGGCTGAGGTTTTCACTTTGATTGGATGAGACCCAAAACAGACAGTTGACTACTTCTGGTGATTAAAAGCTCCCTTGATGATTTTTAAAAGGGATAATTCAAAGCTTTTAGTGCTGCTGAGTAGGGAATTACACTTCCCCAAAACTCCCCCAGCAATTGTACATGGACATGGAAGATCTTCCTTCCTCTAGCACAGCACTTCAGAGAATTTCATTTTAAGTAAGAGCCTTTCAGTAGGAGGTTAAGTGATTTCTGTGTGTATAATTTATGAGGCATTGGGAACTTTTTGTGTGAAAGTACATTGGAAATGTAAAATTATTATTACTTTTATTATTATTAGCTGATGGTATCCTGGTCTCATGCGAGATACATGTTTCAGAGCAAAGCATTCAAAGTAAGAACTGTTGGTCATAAAAGATAGAACACTCATTTGGACAACTGTGAAAATTAGAGTAAGCAGAGAAACCAAGTCAGAATGAATAATGTACAACATCTCTTTTTCTTTGAGATAATAATGCTCAATAAATGTTCATTTTTTTGAAGTACCTGCAGAGAAAGGATATTGAGAATGGTGATTTGGTGGTATTACTGAACTCTGGCATGTGTGTGTACACACATGTGCAGATACACACACACACCCCCCCCCACACACACACACATGCACATGACCTACACCTACAGATAATTTGAAACATCTGTTTTACTTCTGTCTCCATGCCTCTGACAGTCAAAATACTGGACTGTGATGCTTTTAAATTAAAATTTAGAAGAAAAAATAGTAAACTTCGTCTTCTGCTTCTCATCAACAGGTTTGCCTTGAGTACTCAAACCTTGTCAGGATTTAGACATTCATTTTACCCAGGGGACAGGAAATAGAATGGAAGCATAATATAAAGTTTGATTAGTCCAATCTCTTTAGGATAAAAAAAAGAAATATAAGTTAAGTCAAATATTTTTCCATTACTAAGCCATGTTAATTAAAATACTCTGAAGTTTTCTAGGCAACAAACTTTGAATATATTAGTTAACTTACATTAATCTAATGACTTGCTTGATTATTACAGAGAAATACTAAATATGGCCGGTTTGGCACCAGCTGGGGTAGAACTCCACAGCAGAGGCGGCTTCAATGTACATTAAAAAAGTCTTTTTTTTCTGAAAGTCAGATGCAGATAGAACCAGGGCGAGTGCTCCTTGGCTGTTAGAAAACCAGGGTGCTTCTGCCTGACTGTTCCACCATGCCTCACAAATTGCCTCTTGGTCCAAAATGGACAGTAGGGTGTCTGCCAGTGTATTGGCTTCCCTGGTGAAAGGAAGGAGGAGGGAAAGAAGAACATATAGACACTTGTTTTGAAAGCACTGTATGTGGTTTCAAGGTAAATCCTGAGAGGATTTGACTGATCTTGGGAGATATGGAAGTTACATGTTCTGTTATACAGGTCTTGCTTTAACTTGCCCTTAAGCATGAGGCATAAAAAGTAAAGCTAGATTAGTTTGTTGAGCTGTAAAAGGCTTAAATCAACAGCATCCAAAATTTCCAGTTCTGCTAATAACCCATTGCGATTATGGAATATTTGACTATGTATACAACTACTTTCTCTTAATTCAATGAGAAGAAATTTTTGTATCAATAATGATGATACAAATAATCATATCTGCATCCTATGCTCTCCATAATTACTACAAGAACAATAATTGATGCATTATGTTAATTATTGGGAATGTACTACCAACACGTTTTGAAACTGTCACACTGTTACTTCTTATTA
>PVKN010021986.1:0-15329 GCA_004027915.1 Capromys pilorides
TGTGTGTGTGTGTGTGTGTGTGTGTATATATATATATACACATATATATGCTAAAATAATTGTAGTACCAATTTCTATTGGCTTATTGAAAGGAATAGTTAATGTCTAATTGATCAATTTTGCCTATGTCTGGTAATTTGAACAACATAAGAACCATTGTTAATTTTTTATCAAGTCATTTTGAAATTCTGTATAGTTTTTTTTTTTAATTCTCTTTAAAGTTAAACAAAAGTCTGGTCCTCATTCACACCACCTGTCTGCGCTACTCATTTCAGTGGCCCACAGTTCCTGGCAGAGCCTGTAGCCCTCACGTTGACTTTGCCGGTGGGCTCATGCTGATCCTACAATAGTACTTTGATTTTTCGATGTGTGGACAAATACGGGGAGGGTCTTCTCAAAATACATGGCTATAGCCGGCTACTTTGGCTTTACTGAGCATAAGGAAGCAAGGGTATGGTATGTTGTCTGATTATATCACTTTGAGCTATCGCACTACTTCACAATGTATGAATCTTAGCACCAGGGGATTCTGTTTCCTCTCTTGTGCTTTGTGCTTTGCTATCAGGTACTTTGTTTCTGTATGGGGTAACTTCTGCCTTACTGCTGTGTCATGATTATTTTTCCTACTTAGAATCCAGTCTTTTGAAACTTTTAAATGTTTAATGCTATAATACTATTAATGAAAGTAGATACTTGTCATAAATAAATGAATAAAAAGCAAAAGAAAATTGTACGTAATAAGCTCTCTTTCTTCTGTTTTTCATTTTTTGCCCTCAAGGATGACTTAATCTCGGACATCACCCAGGCGTATTCTAGCATTCAGGTAAGACCTTTCCAAACTGTCTGTACTGACTCTCCATCTTCATGGTGACTTCCACACACTTCCATACATTTTTTCTTAGAACCAAATTCTGTATTACTCAGCTCTGCCATGAAGATAACTGTGGATGAGCAATTAAATAACAGTTGACCTAATAGTCCCAGAGGGTAGATCTTTAAGTTTAAGATGCCAGTGTGTTCACCTTGGTAAGGATCCTCTTTTGGTTTTAAGGATTGCCTGCTTTTCTCTGCTTCTATGCATAACAGAAAGAGGAAGGTATTTGTTTTCCATTTCTTTACTCATAAGGAAACTAATCTCACTGTAAAAACCCTACTGGTAGCCGGGTGTGGTAGCGCAAGCCTATAATCCCAGCACTTGGGAGGCTGAGGCAGGAGAATCAGTGCAAGTTCGAGACCAGCCTGGGCTACAAAAGCGAGCTCAAGGTCAGCCTGGACTGTATAGCGAGACCCTGTCTCAAAAAGACAAAAAAAAAGAAAAAGAAAAAGAAGTAACCCTACTGGTGTGATATAAATAACTATAATTCTTGGTACTAAAAGTTGTAAGGAGGGGCATCTGTCTATCCAATACCAGACTTCAGATGGAGACAGAAGACTGTATTACAACGTTACGCCACTACTCTTGATTTTGTTGTCTACGACTGCTTTGATTATCCTAGGTGTTTGTGTTTCCATGTCAGTTTCAGGAGTTTTAAAAAATTCTGTAGAGAATGACATTGGTATATTAATAAGAATTGCAATGAATCTGGAGATCACTCTTGATATGGCTATTTTAGGAATATTTAATGCGCAAAGTTTTAAACACGAACGGTCTTTCCATTTCTAGTGTTAACTTTATTTCTTAAGTGTTCTGAAGTTTATATTTCGGTACTTTCCAGCTCTCTGATTGAATTAATGCCTAGTTTTTGTGAAAATACTGTAAATGGAATTGTTTTACTGATTTCTTTCCCAGTCTAGCCTAATCTATTATTGGTGTAAAGAAATTCTATTGATTTTATGTCAGTTTTATATTTTGAAATATTTCTGAATTTGTTTACTGCGCAGAACTGCGAAAAAAAAAAACAAAAACAAACCTTCAATGGAATCTTCATGGTCTTCTAAAAATGGGATGATATAATCTGAAAACAAGGCTGACCAACTTGATTTTTTTTTTTATCCTATTCATGGCCCTTGTGTGGCTTTACCTTGCCAGTTGCTCATGCTAAAGTTTTAAGACATATATTGAACAGGAGTGGTGAAAGCAGACATCCTAGACTTTATTCAGATTTTAGAGGAAATACTTACAGTTTTCTCTCATTCAGAATGTTCTTGGCTGTGGATTTGCCACAATACTCAATTTAAAGTTTTATTATAAAATCATAGCAACAAAATAGGACAGCACTAGCAAAAAGGTAGATGGGAAGACCAAGGGACAGAATAGGGGACACAGGAACTAGTGTGAGCTGATACACCACCTGATTCCAGAGAAAGGAACTAAAAATACATGTTGGAGAGAAGATATCCTTTTTAGAAAAGGATTCTTGGAAAACTGGATATTCATGTGTAGAAACCGAAACTAGATCTTTGTCTCATGTTGAACAAAAGTCAAGTCAATGTTTATTAAAGGTCGAAGTATAAGACTTAAAGTTTTGAAAAAGTAAATTAAAACAGAGGAAAACAATCGGATCTGTATGCACAAGTCAAGATTTCACAGAGTCAGAATAGCACAGGAAATAATGGCAATTATCAAGAAATGATAATGTATTAATGGATTCTCTCTCTGTATGGCAAGAAAAACCATCAATACAGTGTAAGGAGAACCTACAGAATGGGAGAAACTATTTGCTAGCTATACTTCTGACAGAAAATTAATACCTAAGATATATAAAGAACTCAGAAATGTTAACATTCAATATTTCAATGGCAACAGTGGTAAATAAATACGCCACACTTTTGAACAGACATTTCTGAATTAAGAAGCAGCACTGGACAGTAAATATGTAAAAAATATTCAACACTGTTACAGTTTAGTTATAAGATTTCACCCTTTAATCTCATGTTCTGATTTAGGACTTCAGTGGAATGGGTGGGATCTAGGGGTGGGATTGGGATGCCATATTCTCATTGCTGGCTCTTTCTATCTATCTCTGCCTGAAGGCTGCACAGACAGCAGCAGTTTTCCTCTGCCTAGAATTTTCTACAGTGCAGCTTCTGTGTTTGAGTTGGTCAACCATGGACTAACCAAACAGCAGCTGTAAGCCAAAATAGACTTCTCTGTTAAATTGGAGGTATTGGGTATTTTCTCCCTGTGATTAAATGGTGACTAACACAAAAATGATTTTACTAGAAGTGATGTCATTGCCATAATTATATCTGAGCAAGTGGTTCACAAAACATTAGAATGTAATTCCTTGAGGAGTCTGGAAAAGTTTGGAGATGTCTGGTAATTGTCTTACAATGTTGAAAGCATCATAAAAGAGGCTGATAGGGAATTCAGATTGTTGACCAGATGACAAAAATGCAATACTGTTAGGATTTCTGGTAGAAAAGGTTAGCCCTGGGTTTACAGTTGAGACTAAGGATTATGTAAATCACTACACTAAAGGTCAGGTGTATTATTCTTGGGTCCCCTTAAAATTGTGTCAGATGTTGAGAAGGATCTTGTTTTTTTTTGTTGTTTTCTTTTTTTTTTTTCTGTTCTGCTCATGTTGCCTTAAGGCTTAAGGGTGGGTCTGGGGATCAAATCACTGGCCCCTGTGACTGACTGGGATTGTCCGTGCAGGCACTTAAACCACTGTGCTAACCTGAAACCAACCCTACCCCATGTCAGATGTTGAGAGAGGCTGAATTTAAAGGAGGAGAACTAATAATCTGATGCCAGAATTTCCAGTGAAGTCAGGGGTTGAAAATGTGGAAGGAGGACTGATGGTCCTTTTAGCCAGGTCTATAGTGAACATAAGTTAACTAAGTGATTGAAAACTTGGAAGTATTTCCAGAAAGATGTCTATCGGGTTGGGCTCAAAAGACAGCTGGTTGCTGAGAATATTAGCATCAAAATGAAGCTAAGTACTTTATCCTGGAACAAAAAGAATGAAGCGCTCTCTGAGACCAGTAAGACTCCACCTGACACAGGCTCGAACATCCAAAGCAGTGAGTTGTTCATCTGAGATCTGAGTATTTGGGATGCCGCTCATTTGGGACTTCCTAGGGCCTTGCATCCCCAAGTCACCCATCCTAACACTCAGAAGCCACTGCAGCTCTGGCTCAAGGAGGCCGGGTGATTGCATCTGGTTGATTTTCCTTGAACAAATGAAAATAGATTCACAGTTTGAGCCAGTCATTCTGCTTCATTCTATACCATATGTCCAAAGCAGTGAAAGCCACCATTCTACAGTAATACCTACAAACTCACCTTGATTGTGGAACAATATCTAATAGTAGAGATTGAGACTGCACATAGCTGCCCATCAACAGGTGAAAAGATAAAGAAATTGCTGTACATACACAATGGATTGTTATACAGCCACAAAATGATTATTTTATCATTTTCAAATATGAACCGATCCAAGCTGAAGAGATAAGGTAGCGAACTAAGAGCCTACTTTGGAAAGCGCAGGGACCAGGATTTGATGCCCAGGCCCACATGCCATGCCAGCACCACCTCCCCAGGGCATGTTGAGTTGGTGAATGAGTCCAGGTGTCGAGGCACAGACCTGTAATCCAAATGCTGGGGAGGCTGAAAACAGGATGACTAGGAGTCCGAGCTGCGTAGTGAGACCCAGTACCAAATACATAAAATGAAAAAAGTAAAAGAAATAAAAAAATAAAAACCGAATGGAACCCCTGGCTTGTAGTGCCAGCCCCGCCCTCAGGGCATGCTAAGACAGCAATTGAGACTGGTCGTGAAGATGCGCCTGTAATTCTAACACTTTGGGAGGCTGAAAACAGGAGAATCACTACAAGACCACTGTATGTAGTGGGGCCTTGTAGACCCTATAGATCCTGTAGATGCTGTGGACCCTGTCCTAAATACAGAAACAAACAAACAAACAAAAAAGCAAACAAGTGAAAAACTGAATGGATCTAGAGAACATACTGTCAAGCGAAATAAGCCCGATTCAGAAAGGCAGATATCACATACATATCCAAAAAAAGATAATGAGAAAGTAGAAGAGAGCCAATTATTACATAAGGAGAATGGAAGACAAAGGAAAGAGAAGGGCTATAAAGGTATGTAATAGGGACATGAATATGTTAAATACCCCTTGACACTCCTCCCCCAAAAAGCATATGAAAGTAGGCAACAGGAATGAGCGGAGGAAATGGTTAAAGTATGTGACATCCTTACACAAATGTGACAATATAAGACTCATTAGATGGGTAACTCATATGCACTAATAAAAATGTAGAGAAAATGAAGTAAAAATAATTTGTGCAGGCCAAAAGGAAAAAGTTCCAGCATTACTGTACTCATAGCAACATTTTTCATAAGACAGTCTGTATTTGTTTATGGCTGCTCTTTAGAGAGCCTTAATATGGTCTTTATTTCTTCTTTATCTGCTACTTTCCTTTGAGTCTATCTCTCTGACTATTAAAACCTATGTCACTCTGTGAAAAGTTCTCTAAACGCAAGGCTGCAAAAGCTCTTAATACACTTGTTTTCAATTTCTTTCCCATATTCAGCCCTTGGGATTTCTCTCAGTTTCTTGAAAGCTTTGCTATGCATTTAAATAATGCTTGCTATATACCACAAACTGGCTTTCTATATATTTTCAAATGAGAGTATATTGAGGTTAACTAGATGGTGATATTGCCTTTCATAGAAATCTCCATATCATGTCTATGACTGCTTTTAGTCTTAGAGGGACAAGGAAAATCATAATGCAAGTATTGAACTTGTCTAAATGAAATACATTATCTTTAGCAGTGTGACACATATGGTGATTTCAGAATGCCATAGGGGATGCATTACACATTTGATATTAATACCAAATTGTAGTCTATTTGGAGCTGGATTCCTGGCATTGCTGGTGCTTATTGGATACAATTGTTTCCTTACAGGGCTTGACACTCTTTGCTTAAGAAAATCAAAGGATAAGCAGAAATGATTCCACAATTCATTTTTTGTTTTCAAGTTAGAGAGGAAATAAATTGGTCATTGACAGACTTTCTAAAGTGCAACTAGTCGTTTAATCCATAGCCTCAGATGAAATTACACTCACTTTGTAAAAATTACTAGAAAATCTGTGACATCCTTTCTGATATGGTTTAGATCTAAAGTGTCCCCCAAGCCTCATGTGTTTGGACATTAATTAGATCATGCGATCACTGTATTCATCAGTGGTTTGATTCATTGAAGAGTTCAGTAGTTAAATATGGTTCTAGGAAGTAGGGCTCATGTGGAGATGGGTCACTGTGGACGTGGCTCTGAAATATTTGTTGTCCCCAGCTCCTGCCGTCTCTCTCTCTGTCTTGGTTCTGTATTCATAGATTGAATATCCTTTCCTTCACTATGCCCCTGTGCCCACCTAAGCCTGCTTTGTAGCCAGCCTGCCAAGGACTGAGAACGTGTGGTAAAATAAATCTCTCTTACTGGAATCTATGGCTATGGAAAACAGACTAAGACAGGGTTTGGTATTAGAGAAGTGGAGTCGATGATGTAACTGGACCTGATCGTGTGACTTTCAGACCTTTGGAGCTGTTTTGCATGAGAAGTTTGCAAAGGACTGAGAATACCAGTGAGAGAAGCCCTTGCATGTTTTCATCAGTAACTGATAGAAGATGCTGGTTAGACTCCAGAAGATGAGGATGTTGGTAGGTATGCAGCTGAGGAGAACATGTTTGGTAACCAGGACTCCATTGACAGTTGGACTTGAGGCTATTTTTGCTATGTCCCGGTAAAATCTTTGTGTAGGATTTGGCTATGTCCTGAGAGGCTATGCAGAAGAATGATCTTATAGTTGCGGATAATTAATGTGATGGAGGAAAAGGTGCTCAATTCGTAGAAGTCAGCAGAGAGAGGCAAGAGGAGCTGGGCACACTGTTCTTTCAAGCAGCCTCCCATCAGGCCCTAGCGCCTAGCTGCAAGTCACTTCTAGAGGATCCCTGACTAACCACCTCCCAAATATGCAGACGTGTGAGATCTAAGCCACAGCGCTCCTTTCACTATTCAAACTGTATGGAAAGGAACGCATTCCAATGAGGAAGCCGATCATGACCAGACATCCCAGGAGTGTGTCACACTCTCTCTCCTTTTCCTTTCCTCTTGTTTTTCTGACCTGGTTTCTCCTCTACATCTCTTCTTTCTGTCTCTTCTGACTCGTCCTTTCCAAAAATATCTCCATGCAACCCATGGAGCAACTTGGTTAAAATGCAAAAAAATAATAATAAAGTAAGGAAATAACTGTTAATAACAGCTTATTAATAAACTATTACTTATGTATCTGGTACTGTGATATATATATATATATTTATATATATATTATGATGATAATATAAATAAAAGCATATGACTTTATATATACAATTATATACATATATTTATAATTATTTTTAATTATATACATATGTTTCTAATCATAAATACATATTTATAATTCATTTGCTGCAAAAAGTTAGAAATAGTTTGAATTTTCGATCACATATTAGTTGACATGGTCTACTAACCTACAATTAAGCAATGATGATGTGGTTATTGACTTGCATTCTAGTGAGAACAGGCATTGGTTAGTAAATAAATATTTTTCAGAAACATTTTGTACACAATTAATCACTCAGTTTTTGTTTTGTTTCTTTTTTCTTTTTTGGAACTGGGAATTGAATTAGGGCCCTTGTACTTGCCAGGCAAGCACTTATTCCACTGAGCTATTGCCCCAGCTCCAATAGTTTGATACTTAGTGTAGTATAAAGGAAATAACATGAGTGATGAGAATAACCGAAACTGGGCAGGTGTGGCAGGGGCTACTGTTACTGTGGCCATGGAAAAGTTTCCACGGAATGAGAAGAAGAAAGTTCAAGGCTGAGACTGCAAGGGGATTGTTATATGCAAGAACCAAGCCTATGGGTTTTTTGTTTCTTTGTTTGTCTACAATACTTTTCAAGGCTTCAGCCCCAGTCACCCCATGCCACACTGGCCTGGCCCTCGGGTGTGCTTAGCTGGTGATGGAGTTGGTGCGCAGGGGTGCAAGCCTGTAATCCCAGCACCAGGGAGGCAGAAATCCGAGGATCACTACGAGGCTGGGCTGTGTAGTGAGATCCTGCACAAAAAAATAAAATGAAATAAATTAAATTAAAAAATACCTTTCTGTCCTTTATGCTAGATTTTCTTTCTGTGGAGCCTGCAGTTCAGAGTTACAAGGCCAATATCTCATAAATGACAAAGTTTTAGGTTAGTCACAAATTAGCGCAGAAATCTAGCCCTTACACCATAAAGTCACAGACATAAGCATTCACGCTTCTTCTTTTACTCTGACACAGCCGTAGAACGGAATGCCTTGGCTCCTGTGGGCACTTTCCTCATCATGCTATGAGTGCTAGGAGAGCAAGACTGTGGCTTACATTCGCTTTTCTATTTCCTTACGAAGAACCCACTCCGGACCATCTGTTCATTATTTTCGCAAACAGCTTCCCAATCAGTGCAAGTCTCGGTCTGCCTCAGGGCTTTTGCAGGTGACTCACTTTCTCCTGGAAAAAAATGTTTGTACTTATTTGGCCCCTAATACTCATTCTTATTGTTCACACCTTCCTTCAAAATAATTATTGCTCAGAAAATAGATTTCTAACCAATATTTCTCCTAGCATTTGGATTCTAGCCAGTGTAGGTTAACAGGCATTGGGTTTTACCTTCTTGTTATAAACAAGCATAAGTTAAATTTAATAATAATTTTTAAACATTGGACAGTAGGTAGAACAACACTTATACAAAATAAGCCCTGACTAACCCTATCGGTCTAAAGAAAGTTTCAACCTTAAAAGGGAGAAAGGAAGAACTGGATGGAGCTAAAGATATTTCCCAAATCAAGAACAGGCAACATGGTTTGGTAAGGTTAGGCTAATTAATTAGTATGTATAACTATGTGTGTGTGTGTGTGCCATATATTCTAAAGAAAGTACTCAACTATGAACTGCAATAAGGCTTATTGAAAGGAAGAGTTAAACTTTAATTGTTTGGTCATTTTTGTACAGGATAGCAATCTGGTAATCTGAGCAACAAATTTGAGAATAACAATACACAATATAGCAAACATTGTTAATTTTCTGTTCTTGTTTTGAAATTCCATACCATTTTTTTTTTCTTTCCTGTATTTAGGGCAGGAGTCTGTAGAGTCTTACCTCGTAGGTCAGACTCATAGTGAATTCTCCTGTTTTCAGCCTCCCAAGTGCTGGGATTACAGGTATGCGCTACCACGTCCAGTCTCAATTGCCTCCTCAGAGCACCCTGTGGGCGGGGCCAGCACGACAAGCCAGTGATGGAACCCGGCCTAAGCAGGTGTTTTAGTCCACTGAGCTGTCAGACTAGGTCTCATTTGTATTGATCTATCTATCTATCTTTCTTTCTTTCTTTCTTTCTTTCTTTCTTTCTTTCTGTCTTTCTTTCTTTCTTTCTTCCCTCCCTCCCTCCCTCCCTCCCTTCTTTCTTTATTTCTTTCCTTCCTTCCTTCCTTCCTTTCTTCCTTCCTTCCTTCCTTCCTTCTTTCTTTTTTCTCTTCAAAAATTAGAGAGATGAGGGGCTGGGGAGATAGCTCTATGGCTCACGTGCCTGCCTGGCAAGTGCAAGGTCATGAGTTTGAGCCCCAGTCCTGCCAAAAAAAAAAAAAGAGGCAATGTTTTTAAGAAGAAAGAAAGAAAGAAAGAAAGAAAGAAAGAAAGAAAGAAAGAAGAAAAAGATAGAAAGCAGACACCAGTGGTGTGGAAAAGCAGCAAGCCCAGAGTGAAGCGGTACCCTGGGGCTTCTGGTTTACCTATGATAGTGCTCCAGTTCTACTTACGAATTTCAAAAGCAAGTCTTAAAATCCTTCCTGTGTGATTCCACTTAACTTAACCCGGTTCACAACAAGGCAGACAGTCTAATACATTGCCATTAAGTGTTATGGATTAGAAAAATTTAACGAAAGGTGTCATGTTTTTATCAGTAGAACAGTCAAATGTCAGTTGGGTCACAGGGCCACTACACTTACCAGAAGATTAGACCATCATTGACTTCACAGCTGCACATCCTGTGAAGAGGTGGAGCCAAGAGCGGAGAAGAGGATCACCGGATCAGTGCGTTGAGAGGAAGGACCTCTGTTAAGCCTCCTACTGTTGTCTCTGTTCTGCTCATGATCACCCTAACATGGATGCCTTTCCTCTACTTGACTCAAGCCTCTATCATGACCTTTGTGTTTTGAAAGCTGTGGTTCCTGGACTGCTTGTTCTGAACCAGTGAGTCAAAGTTGATCTCTAGTTCTCATTATTGGTATTGTATATTTTTTTTCCCTAGCAATAAAAAAGTGGCGCTACAGAAAACTGCTAACAGTAATGTAGTATTTTATGTCACTTATTTTTTGTTTTTTTCACTATACTTAGCCATACAATTCAGAAGATTTTGGAACTGGTTTGGAACTGCAGTTTGGAAAGATCTGAGGGTGCCAGCTAGAGGAGCTTAGAGTGTTGTAAGCACAGGAATTCTACTGGTGGCTGAGAGGCAAGAATACAGTGGAATCATGGACAAACGAGGCCAGCCTGATAGATTTCCAAGTGAAACACTGACTCTATTAGAAATCTTACATGTCCATTAATTTCAATTTTGTCTGGGAGGGAAAAAAAAACCTTGTCTTCATTTTGCCCATATCTTAAGATTTTGTGTGAATCTAAGTTTAGAGATGAAGAACTTATTGATTTGATGAAAAATTCAAAGCCTTTTGACTGTGTGTGAATGCCGCTTGGTACATTCAGCCAGATCTACGGTTATAAATTTAAAAAAAAATGGGCTGAGGACTTAGCTTAGCTTAGCAGCACCAGCGCTTGCCTGCCAAGTGCAAGGTCCCGAGCTTGATCTCTGGTTCTGCTTGCCATGCTCCCCCAGAACCCCAGGTGCACCATGCCTGTAATCCCAGCACTGGGGAGGCTGAGACAGGAGGACCATTGTGAGTTGAGCTGTGTAGTGAGACCTCCCACAACAAAAAAGTAGGGGGGGAATGAAAAAGTCAAAGAGGTGCAGAAAATTTATATTTGGCCAGAAAGGGGCAAAAAGAGAATATAATGCTGGGTCCAAGGAGTGTATGGCAGCTAAAAGGATCAGGACCCTTAGAAGGAATATCTTCTACTGAATAACTTCTGAGAAGATAATAATAAGTAGTGCAATAAATATGGTTGTTTTCTTATTATTTGGTTTTGTAAATTTATTTTTTCATAAAATAAAATAGAGAAGCCAAACATGTAATACTAGGACAATAAGAAAAATGCCTGAAGATGGGGTGTGGTGGCACGCACCTGTAATCCCAGGGCTTGGGAGGCTGAAAACAGGAGGATCACTATGAGTCTGACCTGTGTAGTGAGACCTTGTAGACTCTGTAGTACATGCAGAAGGAAAGAAAGAAAAGAGAAAGAAAGGAAGAAAAGAAGGAAGGAAGGAAGGAAGGAAAGAAGGAAGGAAGGAAAGAAGGAAGGAAGGAAGGGAGAAAGAAAGGTAGGAAGAACCCTGAGGACATCTCAGGAATTGGCCAGACTATGTCTAACCAGATATAAGAATTTGAAACTGTAATTCCTTTCAAAAACCTTGGCAGAATGCAAGAGTTGTGGAACACCATCTATATTTCAATGGGATGCTCACGAGGCCAGGCAATAAACCCACGAGAAGGTGATACATAAAGTTGTGAACTGATCTGAGAGATGCAATGGAAGCTCCAGAAATACAGAGACACAAAGAATATTAAAAGTCTGCCAAAGAAAGCCGCTAACAGAGGCCAGAGGCAGATTAAGACACAGGCCATGCGGTACCCAACAAGTCACAGGGACAGGGCTGTCTGAGCTCATGGGACCACGTATCCCCTTGCAAACTTCTCTGTGTCCTAAACAAGCATCATTGCAATTGAATCATGAGTGCTACTCCCATCAATGGATTAAACCTCTGATGTAACTCTTAGTTTAAACTATTTTTAGGAAGTGGTGCCCAGTTAGAGGCAATGAATAACTGAGCGAATGCCACTGGAAGGCATATCACACACTCTAGTTCTTCCTATTCTTCAGGTGAATACTTTCCCACATCCCAAAATCATGTTGCTCATGTCTTGGAACCAGATAAGCATGAATAAAATTTTCAAAAACAAAAGCCAACATAATCTTTTTTTTCTGTCTTAAGTTATGGGTGTATATTGTTTTATCAGTGAGGATATAGTCAACTTTAGCAACAAGCAGGAAAGCTCACAGAATTCAAGAGAAATTAACAGTTATCAGGCATTAAAATAAACAGGGAATTATAAACTATGGCAAAATAAAATATTAGATAATTAACAGTTATCTGAAAATCAAAGATCATAACATCAGGTGACAAAAATATAAAATGGTTTTGAAAGTATGTCCTAGGGCTGGTGATATAGCTCAGTAGACTAAGTGCTTTCTTAGGTAAATGCAGGGGCTAGAGTTCAAGCCCTGGCTCTGCATCCCATCTCCTGGCTGATGGAGTCTGGGCATGGAAGTGCCTGTATCCCAGCACTAGGGAAGTAGAAATAGGAGGATCACTACAAGTCCAAGCTGCATGGTCAGATCCTGCATACACACACAGACACAGACACAGACACACACACACACACACACACACACACACACACACACAAAACCTTAGAATAAAGAAAATATGACTTATGTCATAAAGAATAGAAATATAAACTATGTAAACATAGAAAATGTGCAAGTTGTAAAATCAGGTCCAGTGAAAATAATGGTCTGATATGAAGAATAAACTGTATGAGATTTACAACTCATTCGACATCAGCAAATTAAGGAAACTATTCACAATGAAACCCGGGAGAAAAAATAAAAGACTGACAAAAATCAGCAGTGAGAGTGGGGTGTTGGGCAACTTCAAGCAGCCAGATGAAAAATGTGGGAAGATCTCAATAGAGAGTTACTAGAGGGAAGGTAAACTAGATTTAAAGAAAGGTGTGGTTAAAATATCAATAAAAAACTATTAATTCACTGAGGGCTTTGTCCAGTAAACCCTGAACTAACAATCCATAAAGGTAAACACCAAGATGAAAATACCAGCAATGAAGATAAGCCTGAAGCAAGAAGTCAACACTGAATTTTATTCCAGGTTAAAATGTAAAGTAGATATACAACGACCATTCAAACCTAAGAGAGTTCATTGTCCTGTGACTACAGTCCAAAAAAAATGAAGAATATATTTGGGGATAACATAAAAGAAATTATGGGGCAATTTACATCTTCAAAGAGAAAAAAAAAATCTCTGAAATAGGAAATCTAGGTAGATGTAAAAATTGTCATTTCAAATTTCTGTATTTAAAAGAAAACAAAATATTATTCTTATAATTCTTAACTTTAAAAAACAATTATAATCCTGAACATTGTTCCAAAATGGCATAGCTATGGTAGATGTATAAGGTTTGTATTGTGAAAGGGAAATAGTGTGATATATTTAAACATAAAGTTTAGTAAGTTCAATATATGCACCAGAAACATGACATCAAGGGTCACAAAAAGTAAGAGCTATGACTAAGAAGGTAGCAAAATGTAAAAATGAGCACATAAAAATATTGAAGACCATATGAGTAGTTGCTTAAAGAGAGACAGAAAACAAGGGAAGTGAATAGCAATGCAAACTAAAATGACACAGAGATAGCCAATGATTTTAACAAAGAAGATAGAAAGACTGGAGAGAGAATAATATTCTTAACAAATGATACTGGCTCAAGCAAATAGTCACATGCTAAGTCAGCTTCTAGTCCTACCTTGCAGCTTACAAAAATACTAACTCGGACTATGTCATAGAAATAAATGTAAGCATTAAAATCATAAAGTTCCTTTTTTTTTTTTTTCTTAAGTACTAGAATCAAACTCAAGACCTTGCCCCTGCCCCTGTCTGGCAGGGGCTCCTGCTGCTGAGCTAAATCATGGTATATTAATCAGAATGTCCTAATTCCAAGGTGAGGTATTTAAAGCATGTTGGAAAACACAGGAGCAGAACAACTGTGCTCCTGAGACACTAATGCAGGAATCTAGCTCATGGCAGAGTTACTGGAAACAATCAGGTCTTTGTAAACCACCAGGCATACGTCTGCCATGCCACAGAGTTATCTTCTGCAAGACATTTATCCAAAGTACGTGAACGGGATCCTCACAGGATTTTGTGCAAAGATTTAATTATGTTGGTAAAAAACTGAAAATGTTGCAGATTCACATCAAAATGTGGACAGATTGACATAATTGTGGCAACGCAGTATCACAGAGCAATGAAAAGGAACATGCTATTCATACACACATGAGAACATGGAGGAATCTACCTTCTTCTTCTTTTTTTTTTTTTTTTTTTTTTGTGGCCGGCTCGAATTACCCTGGGGGCAGGGCTGGTGAGGCATGTGGTCCCGGGAATCCAACTGTGGTCCCAGCACTTTTGCCTAAGCTTGCCTAACCAGTCACTTTAGACCGTTGAGTTCTCTCACCAGCCCCAAAGTAATTATTCTTAATGAAAGAATTCAGACCAAAAATGCAACATAAGGTATGATTCCATTTACATAAAATTCGGAAAAATAAAAACTACTATACAGAGACACATAATAATGTTCAAAATCAAAAAGTGCATGACCATTGCAAAGCAACATGAGAAAATGATGGAGAGGAAAATATGTTTATCTTTTTACTGTGCTGATGGAATTATTGGTGCTTCTGAAGAAGTACTAAATTTATATACTTTACATCTATAAAGTTTACTTTCCTGAATTAAAATTGAAATACTGTGCATCCTATCCAATGTTCTCTCCATTTGCCTACTGCATGGGCATCAATCTCTCACTCTTCCGTCTCTGCAATTCCGAGCCTATATTTCTACTTAACAACTGACTCAAAACACATCAGATTACGGTGCCAGTGTTTATTTTTTCTAAATGTGCGATCCAGAAAGAGGTGTGAGCAGCTTGTTTCTGCACTGGCAGATCAGAGGCAGGGATATTGGAATTACGGGAAGACCCCGTCACTTACCTGTGTAGTAACTGATTTCCCTTTCACTAGGTGATGACGAGAACAGATGCCCTTGTTCCTTTGTGCAGCTGCTGGGCTTTCTTCTGGCACCGTGCATGGGACCCAAGAGAGAGATGGGGAGAAATTATATTACGTTTTATGAAATCAACTCAGAATGCATGGATCATTACCTTCATCGTATTCTATTTTTCACAGCAAATCACTTAATTGGACCATATTCAAGAGAAAAAAAAAACTTATTTAGTGGGATGAACATTAGAATTTGCAGAGACGTTGGAAAAATGTACCTCAAAATATTTATAATAATTGGTTTAATTTTG
>PVKN010021987.1:0-12500 GCA_004027915.1 Capromys pilorides
TTTTTTTAAATCTCCTTTCCTTTCAAGTTATAGATTGAGGTAGCTGCATTTATCTGGTTGCCTGGTAGAATTAGTGTTTACAGGACAGCATGGGGTGATTCAGGAGCTTGTCTGTGGAGTGTTTCCCCCATGAGGGTCGTATTAAACTGGAGAGAAGCTCTGTGAGCAGCACCACATCTTGGAGACAATATATCAAGCTGATAGGTACAGGGCTCCTCTGCTGAGAAACCAGGGTGCAATTACAGCTGGTGCCTCGTGATTGCCTCGCACTAAGCAGGCTCCACAGAGTGTATGGAAGGTAAAAGGGGTTAACCAGAGAGGAGCTTCGAGGGCGCACCTGTGCTGAAAGTGCACAGCATGAGCAGCGGCATGTAAGCAATTGAAAGTGGTCATTTGTTTGGAAATATGTTCAAAGTGTGACCACCTTAATGTGCATACCGTCTTGCTGTCATTTGGAAGAGGATACATGCTACTTGGGTGTCATTGTGAGACCTGCCATGGGGCTCTCCTCCACCTTGCTCAATTGTGGGGAATGCAATTTTTAACATGTGAATATTAAAATTGTTTTACGTGTTAGTGATTGACAACTAATACTCAGAATTTAGATAGTCGGTAGCACAGTGTTCCCTTATGCAGAAAAAAATAGGCCAAAGCCAACAAGCAAGCAAGAGATGTGGTTTTATGTGTAATGCATCAGGTTCAGTTCGACTTCACCTGGGTTTTCTTGGTAGGGTTTTTGGTACTAGTAATGGAACGCAAGACCTCACTGTGCCACTGAGCTATGTCCCCGGCCCTGAGCCTCATCTTGTTCCCGTGTCTTTGCAGGGCTTCTCTTACATATGTGTACTTGCTGTAAGTCACTCAGGAATATTTATCCGCTAAGAAACGAACCTTGCGTACAGTGCTTGCATTGGTGAAGGAGCTCTTCAGAAGTCTTCAGCAGGAGTGGGTCCTGCCAGGCAGAGACTGGGAGCTCCGCTGCCCGCACAGCCGTCTTCCTGCATCTGCTGGTCACACCTCACTCAGAGAGGGGGCTGTTTCATCTCAGCCCTGCCCCTTCAGACACCCCAGTCACCCTCAAGCCATGGGTGCAGAGCTGAGGGCTTCGCGTCTACTCTGCTCGCCACGACATCGGGCTTCCGTCCGTCCTTCCTCCGCCTTTGCGTCACTGTACTGGCTCCCACACAGGGGGCGACTGTCCCTGCCTTGGGCCCTGCCTCCCCCTTCCGCGCACAGGGCCTGGCTTTCTCCCTGTCCCCACTGAGGGATATTGCTCTGGCGATTGCTTTTTCTTCCCCTACACCGTCCCTTCCTCTACTTCCCCATGGGATCCTTGCAGTAGGCACGTGTCCATGACACCACACCTCCCTGTGTGCAGAACCCTGGCTTGAAAACCATGAGCCAGCACACCTGTGGTCCCATCTTCTACCTCCCGTTAGAACTCGCTCCTCCAAACCCAGCTGTCTGAATTCTCTGGATCCATCTGCTATTCCCACTCATTCTCTTCCCAAAAGCTTTTCTTGAACTGTGTGGCTCTGTCTTCTGCACTGCTTCTGTCCTGCAGAAGGTCACCAGACAGCTCTCAAGTGGAATCCCCAATCCTCTTCTTTCTCAACCCTTGGCAACCAGACCCTGTGTCCCCGTTCTTTCCTTGGCCTCTAGCAGTGCTTTCTCCCAGTTTCCCTCCCACCCCCTAACTCTGCTTCTCCGTTGCCCATTGGATGAGCCTCCCTCCACCTGAACTCGGGATACCAGGGCCTTCCTGGGCTTAGGTCTTCAATTTCTCCTCAGCACTGTGTCCTTACCTCATGCCCTAGTCCATCTCATCGCCTCTCGGCTTTTCCACAGCATGTCTGCCTTGATCTCCAGCTTCCCTCCAAACTCATGTCTGCAACTTCTTCCTCGATTGCTCCACTAGAGCTCATCATGCCATACACCTCTTATGCATAACTTAGACAAAATAAAACTCTTGACTGCCCCACCAGAACCTCCCATTGAGGCGAGGACACCGCCTTCCATCCATGTCTTTGGGCATCGTTATTGGCCCCTGTATATTCTATATCACCCTGGCCCACGTTAACACAGCATGGTCTTTGTGAGCTTAGAATCAGATCATGTGAGTTCCCTTACAAAGCTCTGCATCAGCTCCCAGCTTTATATTGAACACAGCACCCAGCTCCTCCCTGGCGTCCCCCTGGCGTGCGACCCCACCTGCTCTCCACCCTCCTCTCCCGCCCCTCCTGTCTTTCCTTGTTCTTCATGGGCTTATTTGCTGCTCTTGCAAGGCAACCACAGCTTTGTGTCCTTGTACTTCTGCTGGCTGGGCTGCGCCGTTTCCAGGCGCCATCTCCAAAATCTCTGAATCCTGTGCCTTCCTGCAGTCTGCCCACTGGATCCAAACCGTGTTCTGATAACCGAAACTGCCCATCCCTTACCCCCTCTCTTCTCTTACCCTGCTTTATTTTCCCCAGGGCACTTCTGGCCCCACATGGCATCTTTTCCTGTATCCTTTTGCTCCTTGCCCACTCCTACACATAAATGTAAACTCTACAGGGGCAGGAGTGGAATCTTCTGTACTCAGGGCCACTTTCCCTCCACGGGGAGAGCACTGTTGATCACAGAATGGAGCCTGGACAAATGCATATTGAGCAAATGAATAAATTATGACTGAACTCAAATCCCTTGCAGAAGGTTGATGGAACCCGTAATCTTATCCTCCCACTCCTCTCCCCGGACGTTCGTTAGTCTCAGTGTTTGTGGGCTGCAGGTTCTTCTGATTTTGTGAAGCATGCAAGATACACAGGTGACACAGGCTGTGTGGGGAAGAGGGCTGAAAACAGACCTTGATATCTCACTTACTTTTATTATTAATCTCTTCTCTTCCTTCTCCAGTGCCTTATGCTAACCTGGGCTTGTTAGGAATTAATGGTAGAATAATCACAAAAATCCCAAAAAAAATTTACATTAGAGTATTCAGTTATGCCAAAGGAAGTCCAGATCACCCAGTGTGGTAACAATATTACTAATGATAGTGGCCATCTAATAATTCCCAGGGCATTGTTCTTCACACCAATCTTACAAGAGAAGCAGGTGACCCTTAGTTTACAGCAAACAGAGGCTTGGTGTCCCTAGGCCACTCCCCTATAACCACACAGCTTTGCTTAATTTGCGTTGATATTTCTGGCTAGTTGTAGACTAAGCACTGATATGAAAGACTTGTTCAAGTTGTACTTGGTGGAAAACCTGCGATAACAAGAAGCATCTTGTTGAAATGTCTCCTTGGAGTCGGCTTCCGTCTTCCTCATTCTTGTTAGGCCTTCTAGAACCATTCAAACGAACCATTTTTGAATGAACTCAGATTTCCCTGATGAATTGTGCCAACAAGCAGGTGCACTAAACTCAGCACTCATGATTTGATGATAACGTGTTTAGTGGAGCTCCAGCTCTGCTCAGAAAGGCAAGGCGTGTGCAGCGGCTGCGTTCATGCTTGCGTAAGGGCAGGACTCTGGAAAGTACAGAATGCCGTAGGACATAGGAGGAAAAGCGTCTCTTGTCCATATTTTCATAAGCAAATGTGAAGGTCATGATATTCCACACTCATCATTACAGAAAAGTTAAATCTTAATGAACTTCTTTTCCTGAAGAAACTAAAAAAAAAAAAAAAATCCAGTTTTGTTTGCAAGTTGGGTTGAAATCAAGGTGACAATGGTGACAAACACTGTGGGGAGGGGTATGTAGCACATGACAGACCTGGGTGGTGTCAGTGTTGGGCCGTGGGTCTGCCGATGACAGCAATGAATTAAAAGTCTCTCTTATTTGCTTCACTAAATCCCCGCCATGCATGGTTTCAATTGGACCTGCTCAAGGACAGGTGGGAAGGTGCTGCATATCCGTGCGTCCTTCTCGGGGTGGGGGGTGCTGGCTTTTCAGAACTGAAGGAGGAGTGGAATTGTGTTGAACACTAAGGAAGAATGGTAGTTCAGGAAGGAAAATGTTAAATTAAATGGACCATGGTTAACGCTGTTGTTGATCCTGAGGAACAGTTTTTCCAGTATATGGAGCATTGCGATTCCACCCGGCATATGTTCTCCACAGTTTTCTCTGCTCTAATTCGTCTGTGTTTCTCGACAGCCCCAGATGGTGTGCTGCCTCCCAGGCTTTCATCTGCCACCCCAACCAGTCTTCAGGTTGTCTGGTCTACACCAGCTCGGAACAACGCTCCCGGCTCCCCCGGATACCAGCTCCAGATGTGGCCGGCCGGCTCCCGCCTTGGCTTTCTAGAGTGAGCTCCTGCCTTGGCCTCTTTCTCCCCAACTGGTGCTCCTGAGCACACAGAAAATCTTTTAAGAAGATGCCCGTTC
The DNA here is from genome assembly GCA_004027915.1 of Capromys pilorides. NCBI lineage: Eukaryota > Metazoa > Chordata > Mammalia > Rodentia > Capromyidae > Capromys > Capromys pilorides. The sequence continues at coordinate 4,362 of PVKN010021987.1, forward strand.
TCACTGGCAGCAAGCAGAGGTTATTTTTTAAAGTACAAACAAAAAAAATCTGTTTTTCATCTATGTAGCATGGAAAGATCTTTTTTTACACTAAAGGCTTCTTACCAAAGTAAGGCTGCATGAGGACAGGTTTAATGTGAAGTGGGGAAATGCCCGGTCCTACCAAGCCACTGTCTGCAGTGTGGCTACAGGCAGGAAATTACAGTCTCTCCCAATTTCACCTGGAAAGCAGTCTCAGCACTCCTAGCATCTGAACCTTCTATAAACACAAGTTTCCAAACTTCCCACCAGTGGGTACTTATCTTGAAAGAGATGCTGCTTGATGGCATAAAATGGTAATGCTGACATACATGTTGGCAAGCTCTAAATTGTTTTTGCAAGATTTAATCTGCTTTTTTTTCTTTTTCATTGCAGGCCTAAAATTTCCTAACCAACATTTCTTTTCCTTGCAGGTTGTTTTCCAGCCCTTCTGCATCGATGCACTACGAAGTGAGCGGCCTCCAGCCGTACACAGAGTATGAGTTCCGGCTCGTTGCCTCCAATGCGTTTGGCAGAGCTCACAGTCCTTGGATCCCACTCTTGACTGCAGAGGACAGTAAGTGGGCTGGGCGGTACCCAGCCAGATGTCCTGGGCCTTAGGGAGCCACACATGTCTAGTTCTTCCAAAGCAAGGCAGTGAGTCTGTTCTCTCTTCTTGTCATTGAATGCCAATAATCTTTTCCAGGCAAGAGAGAAGGCAAGGGTGGTCGATCTCTCCCGAGGGAAGTGTGGGCTTGGAGTACTAGAGGGTTTGATCTGCAGACAAGAAGTAATTCACAGAATGTTAAGACGTGACCCTGTTCTGTCCTTTGGGAGTGCACTGAAGCACCCTGCAAGAGCAAGGCTATTGTCCTCTGCTCTGTGACCGATGCTCTCTGCTCTGGATGGACCCTGGCACATCGGAGGAACTGCAACAAAGAGGCTACATCGTGAAGTACTTGGAGTATTTCTATGCTTCTTTCCAGGAAACAGATCCTGTTGTGTTTCTTGGAAATTTATGCTTGATAAATATGCTTTAACTAAGTTATGCTTAGGAAATAGATACAAGGATCATTATATGGTTTATATGAAGTATATCTCAAGAAGTATAAATGTTTAAAGAGGAATATATATATATGTGTGTGTGTGTGCGTGTGTGTGTGTGTGTGTGTGTATATATATATATATATATATATATATATATATATATATATATGAAAGTTGGGAATCAAGTTATGCAGAGTGAATGAGGCACTGTATCTTTGAGCAATGAGGTTTTAGGGTTAATCTTGTCAAGAGTTTTAATCACAGGCTCCTTAGGAGATGTTGTTCTGTTGGCCAATTGCCATCCTGGCTTTATATCTAATGAGAATCTGAGTGACTTCCAGAAGGCTAAATATTAATACAATGGTACAGAACTAAAAGTAGTATCAGTTACATATTAAGTGGGTGGCTTTATTTTTATAATACTTCTAAATGTATTATTTTAGTAATGATAAGACATAAAATGAAAGAGAATTTACTATCTTTAAAGTTTACCTCACTTTTTAAAGCACCTTTCTGAATAATAATATATAACACTTAGTCCATCTTTCCCAGTCTGTCATTATTCCCTGGGAACAATGTAGACATCCTACAAGAGTACAGCCAACATTTTTGGTCTCAAGGGTAACATTTAGAAAATTATCGATTCAGTAGAATAGATGGCACCCAAGACCTAGGAAACATTAATGCCCCCACCTTTTAGGGCGAACGTCACACACACTCTGGATCACTGGCATGAGCTGCATGAGTGCTTAGGCTCAAAATAGATTTTTGAAGCATTTTTTTAAAGATCTGTCATCTCTTTCTTATATATAGCAGCATGCTTAATGTCACTCAATGAAAAGCAAAAACATAATTATTCAACCCACTGTAAAGTTGCTGGTACAATGGGATGACAGGTTGGAAGAAGAGACAAAGGGCGTTCCTTCCTGACATTGTCATTTCTTTCCCCCCCCACCAAGAAAGAGCCACTCTAAGATTTCCTTGGTGGTCATTTGCCCGCAGTCCTTGACCTCCTATCTCCAGGAGGGAGGGTAACACATAAATAATCGGAGTTCAAAGCATTGCAAATTACCAATCGTGTGGCATGCTTGTTGAGCAAACTTACCTCCTGTCTCCTCTTTTTATAAAATGAGTCCTACAGAGTGTATGTGCTGAGAATTGTCATACAGAGAACCTACCATGACAGTTGGGGCCTGGATTTGGGGTGGCACGCATTTCCTTTAAGTAAGAGTCGGTAATACAAGGATACCTAAGTAAGACTCTGTAACACACGGATACCTCCAGGTAGCAACTGGAGAAATCTCTATTGAAATTCTTTTCCCCATAGGACTGAACCCACCCCACCTCTGCTTCGTGTGGACCCTGGTAAGCAGGCTGTCTGCAGGTTGGGTCACCAGCATACGCTGGCCCCCAACACCCAGGGACAGTGTCCCCTACATTTCAATAGTCAATGGAGATGGATGCCGTCTCCAAGCCGATGTGCAACTGAGTGCTGACATTGGGCACAAGCATGTTTCCTATCCTGGCCACTAAGTTTCACATCTTAAGCCCGTACCCTGATAGTCATGTCTACTGTGTACTTCAGACTTGATCCCAAGTAGAACCTCATGCACACCATGTGCAATTTCAATGTAGAAATCTCGCATAGCGCCTTACAAAACAAAACCAGAAAGTCACATTGTGTCCACATTTGAATTTCGAGCCATCCACGTGCACCACACCTCTCCTTCATTGGCCGCATTCTCAAAAGTTCCCAGGGCACAAGTAGGTCACCCTGGGTAATACTTTTAGTGTGATATTTTGTGACAAAGAAATTCATCAGGCCTGTGACATGGCTGAAACCAGAAAGATAAACCTAAAGAAATGTACCACTACGGCCACCAGAGAAATGCTGAGGTGCTAAGAGAAATTCTCATGGACAGACAAAGGCTTGTGAAGATTTTTAATAGATTTTTTATCAAATAATTTGTCATTTACATCAGTGTTCTGCCAATATCCAGTTCCATGCATTTTTAAAAGTCTAGGGCGCTGATGCCAAATAATAATAATGCACATTTCTTATGAATATTTTAAATCCTGTTAAAGTGTGTTAATAAAAGATGTCCATCCCAGTCAATATGGTCAGTGTGGTGCTCGACTGTTTGCAACCAGGTAAATACAAACAACACATGATGTTCTCCAATGTGCTGGTGGCAATCCAACCCCCGTCACAATCCACAGCTTGTCAAAAAAGCATGAAGATGGTGTTAGACTTGGAAGCATTTGTTTGACTAATAAAATGAAGATTTTGTTATCTTTAAACCAAAAATAAGCATCCCTCCTGATTATTCTTCACTCTGTCTTGTATATTTATAATCGTTTTGTACTCAGTATATGAATGTAGAAATCATACTTGATGGGGAGAACAAGTTTCCTGCCCATCCTTTTTTTTTATCTGTTAGAATTCTGTGTTATATAAAAATAAGGTAAATAAATGTACATGTGCAAGGTAACTAAGATACCTATACTACAAATTTCGATTAGTTCATTGAAGGGAATAGTCACTGCTTACATTGTTTGATCAGTCTTTCATGCCAATATCTGATAACCTGAGCAACCTTTTTTTTTTCTTTTTTATATATTTAGTGCAGGGTCTACAGGGTCTCACGACACAGCTCAGACTCAGTGATTCTCCTGTTTTCAGCTTCCCAAGCACTGGGATTACAGGAGAGCGCCACCACACCCAGCCTCAAGCGCTGTCTCAGCGCACACCAGCAAACGGAGCCGGGTCGGCACACAGGGGATCGAACCCTGGCCACTACACTCTGCCTAAGCAGGCGCTTTAATCAGCTCAGCTATCTGGCCAGCCCCCGAACAACTACTTTGAAGATAACAAGATACAATATAATGACCGTTGTCAGTTTCCTATCATCTTGTTTTCAGATTCTGTAGCATTTTTATTCATTGTTTTCATTTTAATTTTTTTCTAAATGTAGATCCCCTGGATTAGAGTTGATTTTTATTACTGCTTTTAGGTGAGATGACATTATGAAATGTACACTTCTTTTGGTTATTGTAGTAACAAATATATCTGGTACACACAGGTAATAAGACCCACAACTGAAACTGAAATTTATCTTTCTTAAATTTTTGAATATTTATTTAATATAGGATTTCACTACATAGTTTAGATTCATAGTGATCCTCCTGTCTCAGCCTCCCCAGCACTGGTATAACTGGCCTGCACACCACATCCAGTCTCAGGGTTGCCATGACAGACCCAGGTTCTGGGGCCTGCGTAGCAGGCAGTACTGGGGATTGAAGTCAGGACTTTATGCTTGCCAGGCAAGTGCTTATGCTGCTGAGCTATACCTCAAGCCTCGAAACTGAAATTTCTATTAAAAAAAAAAACATCATTCTTTTACTTCAAAATGAAACCCTGAATTTGTTCTATGGTAAAGGATTTAATTGTTGGTCATTTTTAAAATTTGATTACTTACCCAAATTTATACTTTAAAACTCCACATTTATATTTTTAATTATTGATCTAAGAAAAATTAGTAAATATCACTTATAGGCTGTGAACAATTTATTCTGAGGATCTGCATGAATGTGTGTGTGTGTGTGTGTGTGTGTGTGTGTGTGTGTGTTTTCATTATTTTGCCGAAGTCAGTTATTCATGAGTTTTGGCTAGTGTAGGACAGGGAGATGCATCTAATTAACTACACAGTGACGATTTAAGTACTGTTAACATACTGTGGATATTCACTGCGTTACCTTTTGTTATTATTGTTCATTCATAATTGTTCTGTGACCCAAGGATGGAAAAGCTGCGGAATCCTCCTGGTGTTCGGGTCCGGCTTCATTTGTTGCCTTAGCAGCTTTTCTTCATCTTTGAGATGCTCACAGCAACTTACAAAGGAACCCGGGCGCTTGTAGAGTAAGAGAGAAAGCCCCGGCAGTGCTAACTGAGGTTCAGATCTGCCTCGCGGCTCGCTCTCTTGCTGCCTGGCAAACGAAGTTCATTCATCCAACTGCGCTCTCTCCTCGTGCAGAAAGCCCTCCCTCCTCATGGCCTGCTTAGCATTCCCATGCATGTTGACTACGCGCCATCATCTTGCCCTTCCATGTGGCGACTTTTTCCTGGGACTCTGTGTCTTTTCCCTTTGGGTCGCCGGTGGTACCCTAATTAGAAAGCGCCTGGAAGAGGAACCAACAAGCACTGCTGAAGTTACTGAAAGAAGGTCTGAGGGCAGCAACTGCATGAGAATCCAGCAAACTGCTGGCTGGGCGCCTACTATGCAGACACCAGGGCAAAAGGGGCGCAGAAGCTGCAAGAAGGCCTGGAACTTCCGGTTGGGAGCAGGCGGGCTGGACAGGCGGAGCTGGAGCGCGCAGCTGAGGGGGCCAGCAGAGCAGGGGCGTTTCTCTTAAGATGGGGTATCCGGGAAGCAAGTGCGCAACGCGGATTTCTTTATCTTCATTTTACTGGTCTTTTTACATTTAGATCTTCCAATTTCGAGCTGTCAGAAATTCTTTGGGGAAGTAGTTGGGGTATAAATAATAAATTGATAAAAGAATTCATGATTAAAAAGCAGATGAAATCACCTGTATTCCTCTGCTGACATGTCAGTACTCAGTGTCAGAGGCCACCTGGACACTTAGCATGTGCTATGTTGTCTTGTACAGCTTTACAATTATGTATCTGCCCTCTGAATTTTGTATTGGTAAAATTAGTGTAAGTTATGTTGGTAAAAGCCAGGGGGACTTTCATTCTTGGGGTTAATATTGCCAAAAAGAGCGTGGATGCTGAGTGGGATTTAATGAGGATGGTAAAAAGTTGCTTCCGAGTAACACTTGAGAATATAACAGGAAAACCAATCCATCGGTCGTGGGTCACTTGCAGCGTGGAAACTCCGCGACAGCCACAGGAGGTCCTATGCGCTGCGTTGTGGGTCACTCAGGCGCACACACCGCCACACACAACTGTGTGCACGTGCCCCTCACCACGTGCACACCGGAGTGTACGAGTGACTAGGCAGACTCCTCTGTGCACAGCTTCCTTACGCTGCTTTAGGGTAGGGCTGAGCTTGGGAAGCCGGTGAGCTAAATAGTTTCCCATAAAAGATCATTTCATTTGCCGAAATGAAACTACTTTCCATTATTAATGCTATAATGAAATAGTGTGAAATATAGACCTGCGATCGAGCCAGAAGGGATGCCTGTTCCTAGCACCGGAAGGGAGGTCTCTAAACAATTACACCCCGGGAGAGGGCTCTGGGGTTGTGTTTCCACACCCGGCCAGCTGAGCCGTGTGCCTGTCACCCTTCCCAGCCACCCCTCTAGTGACAGCGCATTGACAACATGTTATACTCCACATTGATTTTACAGTTAAGGAGCTGATTGTGATATATAGGGATTTTAAGAATTCAGCTGAGAGGCTGACTTTTGCCTTTTATCATTCCATTAAAATTTTATAACCATCTTTTTCATGTCATTTCATCCATGAATTCTTACTTTAGAAAGTGATAGCTACTGCTGTGAGTATAACTTTTCTCCTGTTCGGAGCTTTTTATTGTATTAGCCAACTACCCCAATTACAGTTATTACTCATGTTTTACATAATTGTAGTGACCCTTTCAACCATGCAGGAGCAGGCCAGTTGATTTGTATATAGAATTAGATGATTCCGCTTATCATTGTAAAGCACTACACTGAAAGCATGCCAGGAGCCAGGCTTTAACCCTTTCCTAGCCAAGGGAGTTCCTTAAGGCGCTGTTCCCCACCCACCGCAGAATCAGGCAAGTTAGAGGACTCTTCAGTAACAAGAGCCGGGAGCCCACGCGGGTTTCCGAAATGGGAAGAGAAGGACGTCAATGCTGGCTTTTAAGGGGGCGGGGGGATCGAGACATTGAAATTGAGCCTCTCTTCTTTCTCAAGATAAGAGAGGGGCTTGGAAGGAGCGCTGTGCTCTGTGGGAATAGAAAGTGTAAGTTCAGCTCATTATCATAGCGGCCTCACCTCTGCTACCATCTGCATCTTCAGGAGAAAAAAAAAAGCTTTATCCTCCTCATCACAGAGAACGAACCGCATCATGCTTACGGCTTTTCCCCAAAGACACGTCCCGTTTGATAGTTCACAGAGGAAGAATAATTATGCGAGACCTGGATGAAAATCCTAAAAGAACATATTCTGATTTTTAAATGTATGTTATTCTTTTCTGGGGAGAGAAGGTATGGTAGGGTTAGACATTAAAGACTTGAATCTCTATCATTGATTTCACAAACGCCAATCTCAGAGGATTTTTTTTTTTTTTTTTTTGTAGATTTCAAAACAACATTGGTATCCTGTAAGACTGAAACTTGTCCTTCTCTAGGAAACAGCCAAATCTGGAGGACAGGCGAACCTAAGAAAGGGCTGTCTTCCTAGGCTGCAGTAATAATTGCTACTGCTGCTTATAATAGAAATAAGAAATATTGCAGTGACTTTAGGAAAGCTTTAACATAAAGGGGCAACAACACACCAGAGTGCAACACGCGGTCCACGCCAAGCAAGATGGCAGTTCTTTTAGGATTTCTTTCTTCCAAAATGATGCGTGATCAGATTGTCAGCAATTGCTGGATTTCAGGGTTAGTGCAGGGGAGCAACGTCTTTCCCCAGAAGAGTCATTGTGTTCCTGCCATGGGTCCAGTTGGTGACAAATGCACGGATCCCGTTGTGTAGAGACATGCTTCTGTAACCTGCTGTCACTGCAGTCTCTGGCCTTGCAAAGCACCAGTTGCTTTAATATTTAGACCTTGGGGAAATGCTGCACTGCGCGTGCACGCACACACACACACACACACACTCACGCACACACACATGCACGCACGCCAATGTGCTCACACCATCAACGCTGTTTTAAACAATTACTAAATCCAAGTATATCTTTTTCTAAAGATTTTCAATAAAATCTAACGTTCACAGAAAAAAAATCTCATAAATGTCAAAATTGCTGTGGGCAGAAAAGGGGATATAGTATTTTCTTGATCTGTTGTAGCAATTTATAGATTTCAGGCCGTGGTTTATAAGAATGCTAAATGTTCTGGAATTACA
>PVKN010021988.1:0-15301 GCA_004027915.1 Capromys pilorides
ATGTGCTTTTAAACTTGGTATGCAAGGGTGACCAAAATCTGCAGTTAAGGTTTAAATTTAAAACTGTATTACAGCAAGACTGCCGTTAATCATCTTCAAAATGCTTCTCCCTTCAAACACACTCATCTCACCATTCTCGTTTCTTTATGAAGCAGTTTTGGAAGCTGTCTTTTGCAAATGTCTTTACTAGGTGTGATTAAAAAAATCCAGCAAATTGCTGCTGCCAAATGTCAGTCAACAGAAAGGCAGGCTCAAAAAAAAAAAAATCCATGAATTATGTCTCATCCACCCTGTTCACTGGATCTGGTGCAGGCAAATTCTAGTTCTTCCCCAGAGTCAAAAGGACCGTGCAAGGTCAACATGTTGAACTGATTCAGGACCTCAGGGCAACCAGGACAACACAACTAAAGACACTCACAAGAAGACACCCAGAACTGTTTTGGAAAATAGTGGGATAATTGTGTCTAAAGCAAGTGGGGAGTGCTTGGAGGGGGACCCATGGCAGTGTGTCATTTGCTGTAGCAAATTATGAATGTAAATGAGCACCCAGTTTTGATCATAACATGCAGAAAATAGGAAATTACACAAGAGTCCTCTTCATTCCTACAGGATAAATGGTTCCATTAGTAAGGCTTTTCTCTTCCTCCTCTTTCCTTGCCTCATGTCAGTGGCTCCAGGCAAAAGAACCAGGAGGAAAAAAGGTGAAAAGGAGTCTCTGGGGTACCAGGAAGAGGCTGCTTATTGCTGCCAACCCCCAGAATAGCCACCTACCTATCAGACCCGCAACCCTCACCATAACCCCCAAATTCCCAGGGATGGCTTACATCAGCCACATGATTGATGGCTGAAAAATATTAGTGGTATCAGCTTAAATGAAAGAGGGATTAAAGGCTGAAGCCAGTATCTCCGCGGGTAGAGCTCATCTGGGGAAGCCTGTTAAACAAGCTGATGTTTCCTTAAAAGTTGTCTGCAGAATGTGCAAAGTGACAAAATGTTTACAGAACCCCCAGTGCTCGGCCAGTGAGGTTTACCTTTCACAAATCACTCTGATGACTATAATTACTGCAGTTCTGTGATTATCTTTCTTACATGGCTGGAGATGAAAAGAAACCAGTGACCGAGGCCAATTAATCCAAGCTGCTGTTCTCCCCCACAAAGAGCTGGAAGAGATCTTCATGGCAATGGTTCAGTGGCATTTAAAAAAAAAAAAAAAAACAGGCTCCTTCTCTCTCTTTCCTTTTGTTTTGTTTTCATTTTCGTGTTTTTTTGTTGTTTTGTTTTGTTTTGGGTTTTTTGAGACAGTGTTTCACTCTGTAGCCCAGACTGGTCTTGAACATGCAGCAATTCCCCTGCTTCAGTCTCCAAGGTGCTGGAATTAGAGCCATGAGCCACCTTGCCTGGCTCCTACAGATGCTCTTTAATAAAACTCAAGTACATAGCAGATGAACTCTTGTTACTAACTCTCTCTCATCAAATCACTGTCTTAGAAATTGACCGATTTATCAAAACGCAACCCAGAGTGATTATCCTCAGGGCACACTAACATGCTGTATAATCAGGTAGTTGACGATATACAGAAAATGAAATGGAATCTAGGTGCAACTCTAGCCAGGTAGCAGAGATACCAGTGGAACTCAAAGGCCAACCACCTGTGTTCCCATTAATTTTACTGTAATTGTTCCTTAGTATTTAGCTTTGAAATGGAAATATCTTGAGCCTCCATCCCACCTAACAGTGAAAATGTTCCTGTGTCCCACCTACGCTATGTCCTAGGGTTCTTAGGGTATGTGTATGTGTCCTCATCTCTTCTCTTCCTAACACCCCAGTTTTACCTCCTCTGTCCATTTGCAGCTGTCTCTTCTTACCACACTTCCTTGCATGCAGCGACCCTCCTTCCAGCCTCAGGGAACCCACATCACTCAGGCTGGTCCTGAAGGGGGGGGGGCATAGCTATGTGGGCCAATAAGTGGCTTACAGAAACATCTGTTATGCCCACTGCTAACCAGACCCCCTGTGGGCCACCTCTGTGACCTCTCACTGTCCAGCTCCACATCCGCCCCAGTCTCTGATTCATTCATTTCTCCATCCCTTTTCCTTCCCCACCCTCCACTCCTGCTCCAAAAATCTCAAAATCTTGTTCCTTTATGATGTGAATCATTTTCTTAGCTATAAGGCCTATAACACTGCCTGGGCCAGCATCTCCTCATGGTCTACAGGAGCTGCAAAAGGAACAGCTTTTTTTTTTTTTTTTTTTTTTTTTTCTTCAAGTCAGGTTAAACTCCTGCAGGAGGTACCATATCCTAATCAGAAATATGCGGCCTCCTCTTTAAAAGCAAAAACTGAAAAGATTTTTCTAAAGATGAGTTTCTGAAAACGTTTTCCTTCTCCCCATCATGGATATTTATTAAACTTACTGAACTCAGAAACTTATTTTTAAGATGTGTGACATTTAGAGTCTGTACAAACGAGGCATGCTGAAAGAATTTTCTAAGCAAGGAAATATGTGCTCAGACCTCCTGGACTCTGCCGTGCGGGGACTTCTTGCTGTCACTAATGACACTCACTTGCCAGCCCAGTGCACTGCGGGCAGGGCGCACCTCCGGCTGAAGTCAGATCCATCACACAGAGGCTGCGTTGAGGCTGAAGGTGAACGCTTAAGCCTCTAGCTAAAGCCACTAAAGGTGCATTTCAATATTTGCCTGGCCTCATTCCGTTAGGGTAAAGCTCGAGAGCCAGATGGGATGAAGAGCTCCAGTCCCGGAAGCAGAAGGCCAGGGCAGGCGTCTCCGCCTCTCTGCATCTCATTTGGCCTTGTCCTGAATAGACAGTCTCCAGGGAGGTTTGGCAGAAGTGGTTCAACATTTATTCCCTCACCAGTGACATGTGGTCACACAAAAAACAGCAGAGTTTTCCACAATCCTGGGATATTATTAAGGCAGCATTAAATTCCTCACAGACAATATCTTCCATTCCATGGTAGCGACTCCGAAAAGATAATGATTTCCAAAGCCTAAATTTTAGGTGAGCTACTAGTCCCTCTTTATTATGAGCTCCCCAAGTACTGCTCATTCGAATGCTTCTGGAGTGAGCGGTCTCACCAGGCTGAAGTTGCGGCTCTTTTCAGTAATCACATGATCACCTGGCCTTCCACTGCTCGGCTTTCCAGCTGCTCTTCTTGTCTGCCCTTAGCTGCCTCCCACTACCAATTCAGTGGCCAAGAACTTTAGAGACGTAACGGATCTGAAGAAACCAGGCCTTCCTTCTCCCCTGGATTTCACTCTTCACCCAGGGTGCTTCAGCTTTGACTTTTTGCTCAGACATTAACTTCAGTTTTGCCCTTTCTAACAGGATGTCAGGCTCAAGAGCGACCACCAGGCTTAAATACACATCAGACTGGAAAAATGGTATTCCCTGCTCTCCCTCGTATGAGGTCTCTTCCAGCACCCTCGGCGTCCTTTCTGCCATCAGACTTTAGCTGAGATCATTGCTGCCGGAAAGGTCCTAATCAATAAGAAATGCTATGGGTCTCCATTTTTTCTCCTTTCTAGGAAAATAATTTACCTCTGTGTGTATTTCCTATCCTTGTTCCATATTTCTAGATGTACTTATTAAGAAGTATTAGAAACATTTTTGTTTTTCCAAAGTTCTATTTTCCCCACACCCGAGGTTAGTGGGTGCCTACTTATATATCTGAGGACTGTCCAAGTTACTCTTCCCATTGAAAGAGGATATGTTCCTTGATAGAAGATCTCAAGAAGCCATAAACAAGCCTCTTCCTGAATAAAATATAGTTACCATAAAATGTAAAATTAAAATTTCTTTGTGCCATATGACTTTGAAAAGACACCATGAATTTTTTTATTTTTAAAAATTATTTATTTATTTATTTGGTACAGGGTCTCACTATGCAGCTTGGACTCCTATCTCAGTTTCCCCTGCACTGGGATTAGAGGTGTGTCTCACCATGCCCAGAGTTCTGGGGCCTGCACGGTATGTGGTACCGGGGATCGAACCCGGGTCCTTGTGCTTGCTGAGGCAGGTGCTTAGACGGCCAAGCTGTCTCCCCAGCCCATCATATATTTTAATTGATTCTTGCATAAAGTTTTTATTATTGCTCTCTTTCTTCCTGTAGGCTCAACCAGTGCCCACATGAGAGTTTTAGAGGAGACATTCTCTTCTATTTTCTTTTTGTTTTGGTCTTGTGCTACAGGATCTTGCTGTGTAGTTCAGGCTGGCCTTTGGGCCTCAAACTAGGGATTCTCCTGCCTCAGCCTCCTGGGTGCTGGGATTACAGGTATGCAATACCACACCCAGATTGGAAACAATCTTCATAAAATAAATGTTGGTTTCAAATATAATTGTTATGTGCATGATATGTAATGCATGTGTCTGTTCCTTAACATTTTGGAAATCCAGTCAACTTCCCAGTTATCCCCTCAATCTCTTCCTCCAGTGGTGGTCCTGCTATTTTTCTGCCCACTGCCCTTATTCCTCTCTCTAGTTACAAAGACCTTCTACCCCACCTCTTCCTGCAAAGGCTGAGGGGAATGAGGATGGGCATGTAAGGTCCACCTTCTTGCCACTCCATTTTCTGTCACCCCAGCCACAGAGAGGGATGCAGAACCCAGGCTGCTGGCACTGATCCCACCCTCGGCCTCTGTGATTGGTGTAGCAGTGGAGAAAGACAGGTATTGAGCCAACCAGAATTCTTTGTCGAGATTTTTGTTAACACAATTGGGCAAGAAGACCCCTTTCCATTCTAATTGCTCTGTTGGTAAAACGTCGGCAAGGAGCTGCCCGCAGCATTGGCTGCAGGCCCCCTGGGAGGCTTCCATGCCCTCATAAGGACTGAAGCCCTCACCCCACAGCTGCTGAGATGAGACAAGGTGAATCTCAGTGGCGCAGAATCCAGCTTCCTTTTGTCTGTGATTCCATCCTGTCGCTTTGGTTTCACTTGGTGTCTTAGTTGCTTTCTCCCTGCTGAAACAAAATACCAACAGCCACAGTTATGGGAGGAAAGGCTTACTCGGCTCACAGCTGTAGAGGTTTCCATCCATAGTCAGTTGGCTCCAAGGCGGGGTGCACAGCAGAGGGCATGGCAGCGAAGTGCTCCAGGCACGGCCATGGGAAGCAGAGAGGAATCCAGGGAGGAGGAGGGAGGCTTGTGTATCTACTCCAGGCCACACCCAGGGTGGCCCACCTCTCCCCACCAGGCTCATCTCCCATCACCCCCAGCTGTGCGTCCGTGGTGGAGCAATCCACACACACACCCCAATCCCATTCCCTCCCACAAGCCTCAGAGCACTTGAGATTTTAGCGACATCTAGATATAACCCACAGCATTGCGTTTCTATCACTTGCAACCCAGAGACCCTAAACTAAGACAAAGGTGGCCTCCAGCTTGGGGAGTCCTCACGTTCCCTCCACAGGCTGGGCTCCTCAGATGAGTTCCTTTATTTTGTAAGCTGTACCAAGTATCTTTCCAATAAAGGCTGGTCCCTGATGAAGCTTTTTCTAAACTGGGTTTCTAAAAGCAGCTCTCTGACTTCTTTGGGTTCATTTTTTTCTCTCCACAATTCTCTATAGGTCAGTGGTCCTGGGAAGAAAATAAAAATGTTTCTGCTCTTTCTTATTAGACAGATGACCTATTTGCTACTTGATTCTTTGAATGTGATCAAGGGCAGTGAGAGAAAGGCCTACTCCAGGGCCAGGGACATATCTTAGTAGCACAGCACCTGCCTGGCTAACACAAGACACAAGGTCGTCAGTTCAGTTCCTGTGAAAGAAAGAAAGGAAGAAAGAAAGAAAGAAAGAAAGAAAGAAAGAAAGAAAGAAAGAAAGAAAGAACTGTTCTCCAGGTCAACGGGAAGAAAGGGAATGTCAGCTCCACATGGGCAGGAAAGACACCTGTCCTATAAGCTCAGAGCCTCAACTGCCTCCTATATTTGTGGGCAGAATTTTTGGACACCATTACTGAAGGTATTTTTAATCCTACATATTGACACGGTTCTCTTCTTGTGTCCCAGTCACACTGTTATTGCCAACTTTTATTCCCTGGTACAGCAATTCTGCCTCTGCCTCCACCTCCTGCCTCCTGCCTCCGCCTCTGCCTCTGTCTTTCTGTCCCATAAGACCACAACAGCCCCAGAAGAAATGGCCTAATCTAATTCTTCTCTCAACAAGGTATATATGGGACACAGTGGGAAATCGTCAGTGTTTGATCAGCAATGAATTGAATGTTGGGTAAATGAACAATCTAAAGTATGAATTGTTAAATACGTTTTCTGTTGTTGTTGTTTTCAAAACCATATTGTTATCACTGTTCTCAGATGAATATCTTGCTGAGACCTACTTTTATGGCCCTATGAGACTCACTTATGCTACACTGGGGAGTTTACACATATGTACACACACACACACACACACACACACACACACACACACACACGTTTGATCATTCCCTTTGAGGTCTTACTTGTCATCTCCAGCTGCTTAACAAGGGCTTTTCTCATTGCCTGCCCTAGCCTTTGCCAGAACTAAAAAAGAAGAGACCTTTCCTGAGGAAGCAACACCAGGCAGACAATCAAGTCAGGGTGAGGGGTCAACAGGCCGCTGTCCTTCAGCAAGGGCCACGTGTGGGCCCTGGGAGGGCGGCCAGCATGGGCAGCTCTGGGGCGGACCCAGAGGCGGGCAGCCCAATGGCAGCACCCCGCGACTCTTCAGGGAGCGGAGGCTCTCCTCGAGGGCCTCAGCAAACTCCAGAGGATCCTCTCATTAAATACTGGAAGAGTTCTTCCTCGTTCCTAGAAGGTCCAATGCTCCTTGGACTTAGAGTCACTGTTTTTGTCCCAGTGCCTGGAAGAATCAGTCCCTGGGAAAGAATATAAACCAGCCTTGCCCTGGAAGTCCCTGTAGGCAGATTAAGACGTTGGGACTTGGAGGGGAAAGGTATTAAACAAACCTAGGTGTGCTGTTTTCCTGGGGCCGACTTCCCACGATGACTGTAATCATTATGTACTGCAAACGTGCTAATAGCTTTTTTAAACCTTGGGTTTTATTTGTTCGTGGCGCACCTGCCAGGAGCCTGACGTGGGCCAGCGGCGCCCTCTGGCGTTCACACGGGGACGTGACGGTGACCCTCAAGCCCTGGCCCCGCACCCGGTCCCTGGAAAGGGCGGGTCCAGCTATGTTCCGCGAGGTAGGGAGGGGCGTTGGGGGGCGAGTGCCCCTGGAGGTCCTAGGTCCCAGCAGACTTCGCAATAGGGCGCAGCCAACCGGTTTCCACACCCGGGGTCCCCTGCAGGAAATCTGCCCTGCATGAACTCCGTGGGTCCGGTGACAGGTGGTGGCGCGTGGGGACCGCGGCATCCCGCCTCCCCATGGGGAACGTTGGGTAGAGGACCTCTTTCAAGTCTTCTCTAAAAACTCTAGCTACCTGATTCTGAGAGTCCAAGAAAGAAAAAGGGAATCCCCGAGAAGTGACTTTCACGCACTGTTGGAAGATGGGACCTGGAGCAGCGGGCTTTTAGCAAAGGAAAGAAAGGTTTCCTTGGGGCTCCGAGTGAAGCAGCTCCCTGGAGACACTCAGCTCGCAGCTGCATGGATCTGCTCCCTTCCGATTTCGTCCCACAGAGGCTTTGAGGCAGGGTGGCATACACTTGTCATCCCAGGTACTGGGGAGACCGAGGCAGGAGGATCACAAGTTTGAGACATTGTCTCAAATAAATAAGTGGCTGGAATGTAGCTCAATAGTCCGTGGTCCCCACTACCACGAGGAAAGAAGGGAGAAGGGAGGGAGGGCAGCCATAGAACCCATTCTAATCACACGTGAGTGCTCAGATCTGAACCCTGTCCAGCACCTGGACCCCCCGCCCCCAGCTGAGGGCAGGGCCTCAGTGGCAGGGACTCTACGGGTCCCCACTCCTGCTGTGAGAAGCCCAGGTCCGGGCACTGCAGGCTCCAGGGTCTGAGGCCCTGTGTAGGGAGTGGCAGGCTGCTGAGGTGCAGACTGCCCAGCTCCCGTGGGCGCCTGTCGGTTCCCTAAGCCCAGTGGTCTCCTTTGCAGAGATTGATTGTGGTGAAGATGAATAAAGACCAGGAAATAAAAAGAGGGAAAGGAGGAGCAGCCATGGGCCCTGATATCTGTCCTTTGGACATGTTTCTGAGAACCAGAAAGCAAGCCGAGCCCTTAGAGCTGTGTTGCTGGGGTGCTATTGGCATCCGGGTGGTGAACACAAAAGCCTCAAGCGCTTAGAAGCAGCCCCAGATGCCACGGCCCAAGAGGCAGTGCTGAGCTCCCAGGCCAGCTCCCCGGAAAGGGGCTGCGTGGAGCAGGCCACAGCTCGAGGCCTTTGCCCTCCTGCCCTTGGGTGTGCTCCGCTGCCCCAGCTCTAGTTTGGACTTCCCTGCTCCTCCTTCAGTCAATGGCCACCACTTTCTCCTTTTGCCATAAGACTTGTCCCGCAGGGCCAGCCGTTCAATTCTTGGGCCTGCTGTGCCGGCCTTGTACACACCCGGTTCCCACCTCAACCCCCCACCCCGGGGGCTTGCTGAGACAGCGATTGAGACTGGGCATAATGGGCGTGCCTGTAATCCCAGCTCTTGGGAAGCTGTAAACAGGCAGATCACTAGGGGTCTGATCTAGTACTGAGACCCTGAAGACCCTGTAGACTCTTCCCTAAAATACAAAAAAAAAAAAAAAAAAAAAAAAAAAAAAAAAAAAACACCTTGACCTGCAGGCTCCAAAGAGAATGTGCTGTGGCTACTGGCTCTCTAGGCCCCCAGCAAACGGAAAAGCAATCCTTCCATCCTTCCTCCTCCTTCCTTCCTTCCTTCCTTCTTCCTTCTTCCTCCTTTCTCTCTTCTGTCCTTTGCTCCCCCTCTTCCTTGCTCCTCTCTTTCTTTCTTTCTTTCTTTCTTTCTTTCTTTCTTTCTTTCTTTCTTTCTTTCTTTCTTTTGGGTACAGTCTCACTATGCAGTTCAGACTGGTAGTGATCCTCCTGTTTTCAGCCTCCCCAGCAGCTGGGATTATAGGCATGCAGCACCACTTCGGGACTCCATTGCCAGCTCAGCGTGCCCTGGGAGGGGGCTGGCGGGCCTCCTTTTCTCTTCTTGATCTTGCAAAAATGACTGAGACAAATATGAGGGATGAAAAGCGTGTGGTGCCTCCGACCTTCAGATGAGTCCTGATGACACTGCTTTTAGAAAAGGCATCTTCAGGTGAGGGGGACATTATGGGGCCCATCTTTCCTCCTCAAAGTGGAAGTGGATGCACACCACTCCAGGAAGGAGCAGGAGGCAGCCAGGGCCACCTGGGGTTCTGGGACCAGCACAGCATGCAGTACAGGGGATCAAACTTGAGTCCTTGAGCTTGTCCGGCAAGGGCTTAGACCACTGAGCTATCTCCCCAGCCCAACAAAACATTTTTAATGATGAAAAGAAATTTCATTCCTACAGAAGTTTCCAAATTTGTAACCAGTCTTAAATTTTGTTATGTGGCCTGAAAAAAAAAAAAATCAAATTTATGTCAAAAATCCTCAGCCTCCAAACACAATGTGCAATCGTACCGTAGCTGTGTAGAGTTCCATGTAAAATCAGTGTCTCAACACTTGGACCAGAGTGGGGCACATATGACAAAATGCTGGGAAACATGCTCCTGTTGATTCTGGAGATGGGGACCTAAGCTTCTGCTAGATTTCCTCAGTCTGGGCAATGGAGTGGGAGTGTGGCTTGGCCACGGTCACTGAGGATCTATGGTCACTTGGAGCACACGTAAGCCAGGAGGTCCCAGACTCAGCGCTATGGACGCTAGCATCTCAGCTCCCAGGATGTATCCCAAATCACTGACAGAAACCTTGGAGTGAGGAACCCAGGGGCTGATACTTATGGAAACAACCACAAGATGAGGACCACTGCACCTGGGAGAGTCGGGGTTCATCCGATCATACCTTCACCTCGCCCCATCATTTAGCTAATTTCCTGATCCATCTGCTCCCAAAACTACATTTTAGACATAGTAGAAAAAAATTATTTGGTTAAAAATTAGGTAGCAGGGGCTGGCAAGATAGCTCAGTGGACCTTAGGCAACCTTAGGCAAGCACAGGGACTGAGGCTCAATCCCCAACACCACATACCACACCAGTCCCACCCACAGGGTGGGCTGAGCTGGCCAGAGCCCAGGGGGTAGTGCCAAATACCTGCAATCCCGGCGCTGAGGAGGCTGAAAGCAGGCGGATCACCACAAGCCCGAGCTGCATAGTGACAACCTGCAACAACCAAAAAGTACATTAAAAAACAAAAAAACAAACAAACAAAAAAAAAAAAACAGGGTGGCAGCTGCTCTATTTCCTAAATAAAAAGCCTATTGTCAATTAGTTTCCTGATGTAACTAATACTGTAAGTATTCATATTACTGATGATGCTGGTGATAACGATAACAACAGCCACATTTGTTGCGCTCTTATTATTTTCCCAAAACTGCTAAGAGCTTTATACATATTATTTCACTCATTCTTCATTCAGTAAATATTAGTTTATAGAGGACAAAACTAAAATGAAAAAAAAAAAGAAGACAAAACTGAAGTTTAGAGAGTTAAGTCAGTTGTCCAAGATCACAGAATAAATAACCAGAGCCAAGATTTAAACATAAACTTGTCAGACAGCCCAAGAAGCCCATGTTCTTACTCACTCTTCCATCCCACCTCCCTTAATAACTTCCCTGAAGTTACAGACTAGTAAAGAACACAAGATTCCCACCAGGTCTGCCCAACTTCAAAGCTCATAATTTAATTAGCATGTGAGATAATCCACGTCACCAGCAAGACATCCCTCCTCCTTTCCCAAAAGATGTAGATGATGAAGAAAAAGAGTTTCATGGCTAGGAGGATCTATCCAATCCAATCCAGAGAAAAGGTCATCTATGTTGAACTACATCTCAATGGACAAGAAAGTCAGTCTCCATTTAAATGTTCAGCAATTTCCATGTGTAAGAAGAAAAACACCATTTGTAGGTAAGATTTAAGACCAGAACCAGCAGGTTTCCAGACTGGTAAATTTTTCTCACACTATATTCCATATGGCAATAGCAAATGGGGTCTCTGATTTCTTTCATTTCTTTAGGGATCATAAAAAGCATACATTTGCAAGAATCAATATGTGTTTCCTTTTCTGCCATTTCATATGATAGATAAACACAACCCCCAAACTTACAATAGAAATTATGTGGTAGTTTTCCATGGCCCTAGAAATGTATGCATAGCAATGTCTACACTCATCAGACAGTTTAATTTCACAGTGTTCTGGTGTCCTGAGCTAGAATCTCATGGGAATATCTTTTCAGATTGGTTCCTGGGAAGTTTTGAAGACCTCTCAGGCAAGGCCTGAAATTGATTAGAGCTATATATTCCAGGAGAAATGTCTAGTATGACCTTCCTGGAGGGGGCTGTCAACACACTTGGATAAGGCCAGCAAGCTCACTAACACACCTGACAGCAGCACCAGATAGCTGGAACAGGTGACAGGCTTCCAGTCATCCCGGCAGTATGTGGCCAGGTGATGGGTGTCTCTCCCTTTGCAACTGGAGAAAGAAAGTCCGTAGGATTGGGGACTTGTCAGGACAGACTCATGCTGAGCAATCAGAGCAGGAGAAGAGGAGCCTTAGGGGAGAGGGCTCCCTGACCACATCTGTCAGGTGTAAGTGCAAAGGCAAGACACAGCCAGAGAGAGGAGGAGGAGGAGGACAAATATAGCAGAGGACTCTCAAGAGAGAAAGAACTGAAGTTTGAAGTTCCAGGTTTGTTTTCTGTAGGTGCTTTGCTTCCACTCTCAGAAGTTGCCTAAAGTAAGAGAAAGGAAGATTTCAAGCTGTGCACCACGAGAAGCAAGGATCTGAGGGGGGCTGCATTGTGACTGAGCAATCATTCACACACTTACCCAACAGTGGGCCTGTGGTTTGGAGGTGCAGGAGGTGAACAAAAGACCTTGTCCTAGGAAGTTTACAGTCTAGTGAGCAGATCCAAAACAAACACCACAGCTAAAAAGCTGCATAAGGCAATGTCAGTGGTAGTGACTGCCATCAGTTAAAACAAACACACAAAGAGTAAGAGGTTAAGAGTGCCAGGGGCCAACAGGGCAGGCATCTGGGGACATGAAGCTTGAGCTGAGCATTGAGCCAAATGAGAGAGGGAGCCCGGACCTGGCAGAAAGAGCTTCCTAGGAGAGGGAAACATCAGTGGAAAGGACTGGAAGGAAGCACGAGGGGGGCTCCTTGAGGAGTAGCCAGGAACAGGAAGGAAATCATTCCAATCAGAAACCAATGGCACCATCTCCCAAAGCCATGGCACAGAGGTCTGGCAGCCAGGCCCCAGCAGGACCAGGTTGCTCTACTGTCCAAAGCTTAGGTAATGAATCTGTGCTGCATGACTGCGAGCAGCACATGAGTGCCTTGCACTTAGGGGATAGTGGTGAGCCTGCAGGTGTACACAATCAGGATGAAAAATTAATGAGGTATTAGTGCCACCCATATACTGTATATCTGTCTATATGCTGCCAACACATTTCTGCTATCCATCTAACATATATAATACATAATGTTATGTGTACATCTGAAAAGCACTTTTCATTCAATGCAAGGTTAAAATAATTGTTAGGATGACAATGTAAGTGCATGCATTTAGCTAATGCAAAACTTTTTATTTCATCCTCAAAGACAAAGACACTAAAGATCAAGCACAAACAATATGCACAATGTGACAGTCAATCTAGGCACACACAGGCCACCACTCAGAAAAGAACCTGAGAATCACAAGATCAACTGAAAGAAAGACTGTGCCAACTACAGCATCTGCAGACCACAGTTTTATAGCACTGATCTTAGGACACAGTCTTGCATATGTCTTGTAAATTTCCCCAAACTCCACGGCCGTACTGCTGGTGCGACATACAAGACAACTCAACAAGTGAAACTGCACTCAAAAGAATAAGAGTTTTACCTTTGGAGGGTTATAAACCACCATACTAACTTTTGACTGTCAATCACCAATTTTCACCAAATTAGCTGGACATATTACCCTGTTAACACCACGCATCGAGCGTGTGAGCGTTGCGATCTTCAGGTCTGTACCTTCTCATCTCTATATTCCACCCCTAGCAAGGGAAATCGCTTACAGCTGCACTCTTGAGGTGCTTTAAGAATGAAAAGATGAGACAGCAAGACAGCAAGAGAGTTGATAAAACTGTGAACTTTAATGTGAAAAACCACTGTACACTGCAGCGATCAGTCAGAGAAGTCTGAAGGAGAAGACAGGAGTGGGAGAGGGCCTTCCAGAGAGGAGGGGCATGGCGGGGGGGTTCAGACAGAATGAGAAGAATCCTGGCCAGAAGACAATACAATCCTGTGTTGGACAAGTGGCATGGCAGTGCAGGAAACACAAGACATCTCTTATCAGAAGCTCTTTGTTTTATTTTCAGTTCCTCGACAAATTGGTTTATGATTTTTGGCAATTTGCACAGCCTCATTCTACCCTGTAAAAGAATAATGTGAATACCAATGTCACAAGGATATTATTGGAAATAAACATGTCAACAAACTCTGTGAAGTGTAATTCACTGTGACAATGTAATGATTGGAACTGAAGTGTGGACAGATAAGGTGAAACCAGACCACAGAAAGCCTCAAGTGCCACCCGGAGGTGGACATTGATAGAGCTGGCAAGGGGACAGTTTGTAGTTACCAGAAAGAGATAGGAAACTTCTAATGATTGGCTGTGTTCTCAGCAGATATCTCTCTCCCCTGCTTCATTTCAATCAACCTCACGACCAATCTATAAAATAAATCTTAATCCTGGCTAAGTTTCCTGTGTCACTTAGGGTTGTCTAAGGCAACAGATTTAGTGTAAAAATATATATTCACAAAACAGGCTTACAGTGCCACCTGCAGAGTCAGGGATGGAAGCATGGAGCAGGACCTTCAATATCCTAGAGAGCTGGAAGATCGAGTCCAAGTAGAAGGATTCACTACAGAGTGCACAGTGACTCCGTGCAGGAGGGCTCTGGGTCTGCAATGGAAGGCTGTAGAATCTGCGCTGGAAGCCTGAAGGCACTGGAGACAAATATCTAAAGGTGGTGGTGAAGATGGAGTTCCTCTAGAGATACAGAAGTGTGACTTCCTTCTTTCCCTTTTTATTTCATCCAGACCACATGACCATAGGTTGGTCAGAGCCAAGTATGTACTCCCAGGAGGGTCTTCAGTTTGAGGCTTCCAAGTCAGTCATCCAGACAGACACAGAGCTGCGCTCCACTAATCCACTAGTGTCTTGATTACTCTTCTCTCATTGCGGGGACAAAATACCTGACACTCAAAATGAAAGAAGGAAAGGTTTATTTAGCTCACAGTTACTGGAGGCTTCAGTCCATACTTAGCTGGTTCCAAAGCAGAGTGTCACATGACAGAGAAAAACCTTTCATGGTGGTGGCAAACAGAAAGAGGAGCCAAGGGAGGAGTAGCAGCAACAATGGCCACAGAGAGAAGTCTGTCTCTCTGACTCTCTTACGTTACATTTAGGCTATCTATCCACCTGAGGCTGAGTGTGACAATCACACCCAAAATCCCAGCAGTTCTCAGATCCATAAACCCAGTGGATCATGAGTTAATCTCAAACTCTAGAAGTCCCAGGCCCATGACTGCATGAGGCTTTGGGGGGATAACAAGATACAAACCATAGTAAGTAGGCATCTTTTATCTATTCAAACTGACTCCACAATTAACTATCACACTTCCCTAATCCAATAATCCAAATACTACAAAATCTGAAACTTTTAGAGTTTTACCTGCTACCACATGGAAAAAATTCTGTCCCTGACCTCATGTGACAGGTAGCAGTCAAAATGCAGGTGCAGTGTCATACAGCTGCCTTAAGGTTATGTGTCTAAGGTGTATGTGAGACACAGATGATTTGTGTGTTTAGATTTGGACCCCAGATCCAAGGCATCTTTATGTATGTGAAAGCATTCCAATCCCCTCCCCTCAAAATCTGAAATCTGAAACAATTCTGCTAAGCATCTCAGATAATAGATATTTAACATGCATTTGTCTTTTATTCATGAGAATACTGAAAACCAGAGGAGCTGGTAGAATTTGCTGATGAATTGGATGCCAGGGAAAGGAAAGAATTGAGGACAATTCCTATTTTTTCACGTAATCACCAGCTGCTACTTAATGCAATCAGGAACACATGGCAGAGATGGTGGGTGACAGGAATAAAAGGTTTGGGATGAACACAGTCCACTGGAGATAGCTCAGAGA
>PVKN010021989.1:0-15329 GCA_004027915.1 Capromys pilorides
TTTTTTTTTTTTTTTGTGGGACCAGCGTTCGAACTCACAACCTTGCACTTGCCAGGCAGGCACTTGTGCCACAGAGCTATCTCCCCGTCCCCTGACAGTGTCGTTTTGGAAGCCTATTTCAATTACTAGAAAGTTTCTCGAAGTGAACCCAAATCTGCCTGTTCTCCCAGCTCCCTTCTCCCAGCTATAATTTCAGCTTGGTTCTTTCTCAGCTAAGATAGCGGTTTCTCTAAAGAACTGGAGGAAAGAGCCACATCAGGACAGGACAAGACACCAGGTCCCTGACCCAGGGCCTGGACCCCAAAAAGGCATCTGTGTCCTCTCGCTTCACCCTCCAGGATCTCTCCCTCCTTCAAACCATTCCCAACAATGAGCCAGGGAAATTTACATTACCCCAGTGTAAATCTCACAGATAATACTTCCACTGTTATCTTCAGGGCCACATTAGTCTCATTAAGCATTTGTCAAGGACTAGGCATGGTGGTACATACCTAAAATCCAGTATGTTGAGAGGCTAAGGCAGGAATGATTTCAAGCCCAGACTGAGCAATTCAAGAATTCAGAAAGATCTTATCTTAAAAAATTAGAAAATGGCTATGGATATAGCTGAGTTCAATCCTCAGTGCAGCAAAAAAAATTTTAAAAAGATTTTATAGGGAGAATGGGGAAGGGTAGCGAGGATATCAGAAAGACTGGGCTCTGTTTGCTCCATAATATCTAGAGCGAGTTATTCTTATTGATGCCTAACTTTACACATGACACTGAGAAAGGCTGCATCTAGCCTGGACACCTGAACCATCATGCCAGCTGACACTGAGCATACTGGGAGCTGCCACGTCCACCTCAGAGCCTCTGGTCCCCACTGCACATTGCTGGGCATGATCCCAACATACACTGAACATACTAGCCATGTCACATGCTCAGGATGCAGACCCCACCTGGTGTGTGAGACTACCTGAGGAGGCAGTATGCAACCCTCTGGGGCAGGAACTCAGATGCACAGGTCCTTAGAGCTCCAGGTCCACCCTGGTGCAGCTCACAGGAGGGGAGAGACACAAAGTGCCCCCATTCCAAATGCAAGACAGCCTAAGACACCCATGTGGGCACCAGTGAGGAGACTATCAGTCCCATGATTTACATCTGTCTCCACCTCCAGAGTCCAGGGTCAACTCAGACAGCAAAGGCCAAGGTGACACCAAGGTCCCTGACAGGCAGGGGCCCAGGCTGCTGAGGGGACAAGCTAGAGGTCAATGGGCAGCATGGGAGAAAATGGTCACTGGATGCACACTGGGTCAGCTACAGAGATCAGCCTGGGATAAGAGGGTCACACAGCATACTTTGCTATGAGAGCCTGCAAAGCACGGGCTGCCATTGTCCATGCACTCCAATGGATACCGGAAGAGCTCAGGGCAGGTGCAATACCTGGCAAGTTCAGACCTTCCACCAAGCAGGTAGCGTAGGACCCCCTCCTGGCAGCCCCTCTGTCATCACAGCTCCATCACCCTCTCTCTTGTCTCTCTCTACTGTGGGAGGTAGGCTTCCCAAGCTCCAAAGCACAGTGAGAAATGATTGCGAACTGCAAACTGGAGAATGCTGTGTTCCCTGACCCCTACACCATGATCCTACTGCAGATTCCACCTACAGCTTTCAGGCAAGGCGCCTCCCCCACAGCAAGGGCACCAGTTGCGTACACAGAGAATACACTCTAGGTTACCTCACAGGTCCCCTAGCATAAGCTTGTGAGTTCTGGCAACAAAGGCTGTGCTTCCAGGAAGCTGCTGCTGGTGTTGGTCACCAATGGCACCACAGGTTCTGCTGCTTCCATTGCTGATGCATCTCAGTGCCCAGTCCCCCAGGGGCTCAGGAAATACAGCCAACTGGACAGACAGACAGACAGACAGATGCAGAGCCCCATCACCACATGCCTGCCACTTCCAGGATGGTGAGGATGCCCCCACTTTTCTGAGACTCAGGGATGCCTCATATGTGAGGAATAGTCACCAAGTACACACAGGAGTGGCACAACAGCCTCACAGACTGTGTCTACACAGCCAACACTTTGGCTGGAGGAAGAAGTGAGCACCCCATTACTGGCAGAACTCTACCTGCTAGTCCCCCCTCAGCTGCCATCTCCAGAGCAGAGTCAAGTCCAAGGAAACCAGGAAGTGCTGCTAGGCCTGAGTGGTATCAGAGGTACCCAGTGCTGCACAGAAACCTCAGGCAGCAAAGGCTGCTCCTTGTGTGGGCCCAGTAACAGAACAGAGGTCAGCACAGTCTGTCTACTTTCAGAACTGAAGCTGCACACACCCATGGTGATGTTTAGCAGCTCCATGCCAAGGCCACCACAGGGACCCTTGCACTACCCACTGAGCCTCTATGGGCTCCTGCATGTGTGGCCGCCAAGTCCTCACTATCCCTAGGAGCCTGGGAACTCGACTCCCTGCAAACTACTTCCTCTGCTGTATTCATCTAGGAAAAACATCTTAGCCTTCAGTTTCTGGATCATCGCAGGGTGCCAAGGGTCTCCAGACTCTAGGTGTTCATATTTTGTAGAGAAAATGAGACCTAAATGCCTATATTAGTGTGCTTCCTTGCTCAAATGATGGCAATCAGCCCAGAGGCAAGGGGAGGGGCTGGCAGGAGGGCTTCTCGCCCAGGGACACAGCCTCTACCCTAGCCCCCAGTTCCCTGGAATCACTTCCAAACTGCTCTCCCAGCACACCCAGGCCTTCCCAGAGTCACACAGGTCGGCTTTGATAGCATGTTCCAAGGGGAAGGAGAATCATGGGCAGAGTTACAGTACTACAAGGATCGATACTGCTGGTTGCAATCAGGATTGATGCCACAAGTTCTAGGGAAACATGCTGCTGTGGAGAGAGCTGGTGTCTCCTGAGGTCCCATGGTTCTGTGCCTGAGCAGGGCTGTTCTAGGGCATGGGTGTCAGCCACCACTCCCAAACCTGGACATGGAGCACCCTCCAAGCCCAAGCAAACCCCATGCCTGTCCAGCATCATGAGTTTTGCCCAGCCTATGATGTGTCAGGTACAAGAAGGAACAAGGGTTTCTTTTCTCATGCTCCTTCAAGGCCATTACATGCCATGTAGATTATAACTTGGTACCCCACCTGGCTCTACCAACAGCCTGCATCCCCGTCCTTCACAGTTCCTCTGGGTGGCCCTCATAGCCTCATGAGGCAGGAGGCTTGCACACTGCCAGCCAGGCACAACATGGCTGTCTCCTGTCACCTCCCTTGGCATTCATGCTCATTCACGGACCCTCCAAGAACCCCAGGGCTGCACAGTCTTTGAACCACAAGCCAGTCATACTTATTGCTGGAACGCACCATTGGGGATGGGGGAAACCCCTGCTGCATATCCAGGCACTACTACGGCACAGTGCCTCAGCAAGCTGGGACCCCACTGCTCAGTGGTGCAGGACAGCAAGAAGGCCAGGTGCTGCTTATGTGCAGCAGTCAGAGCTGCTTTAAGGATGAATTCGCTGTCCCCACCCTGACCATCGGGGAGCCCTGGGCTCACCCTCAAAACTTTAGCCACAAAAGCAGCACCCAGGGAGGTTAGTATTCTGGGGAAGGAGATAAGGATTTGCTTGTGGGGATCTCCATGGACAGCGGGAGAGGTCTCATGGGTATGCAAAAATGCCCAGCTCCGCATCTGACACCAAGGTTCAATAAATGCTCATGGTTAAAAGGGAATGCAGTGGCTATCTTCACTGACAGACATGTGCTGGACACAAGACATTGGTGCACACAGCAAATGTGCATAAGTATGAGTGTACTGGGGGCAGGTGGCACCCTGCATGCATGTGGTTCTGGAGGTCCAGTCACCACAGGTTAGAAGCCAGTGTAAAAAATAAAAGCACCAGCAATGGCTCCATAGTGGTTCCCCTTGCCTAGCATGTGTTCAGCCCCAGGTTCAATCTGCAGAAACACAAACACATACACACACACAAATATATATACACACATAAATATATAACCAAAATCATCCAATAGTAATGAATAACCCAAAAAGGAAATTAACAAAAGAGTTCCATATCCAATCACACCCTTCCTCCAAAATCAAAGCAAAACAAATAAAAACTGGGGAATAAAGTTAACCAAGAAAGTAAAAGACTCAGACGCTAAAAACAACACATTAAAAAAGACACGCATGACTGGATAGATGTGCCACGCCCATAGATCAGAAGGCAACACTGATGAGATGGCAATGCCAGCTTCAATGCCTTCCCTGCCAAATTCTACAAGCTTTGTTTTTCAGCAATGCAGCAGCCAGTGCTCAAGCTCCCATGGAATTGTAATGGGTCCGCCCAAAGCCAAAATAACTTTGAATTCAACAACATTGAAAGGCTCACATTTCCTGATTTCAAAACTTGGTACAAACCTGTAGTAACCAAAATTGCATACAGACACAGAGATGGATGGCACACAACTGGGAGTTCAGAAATAAACCTTCATGCATATGGCCAAATGATTTCCAACAACAGTGCTAAGAGCATGCCAGGGGCTGGGGAGATAGCTCAGTAGAATAAGCACTTGCCTGGCAAGTGCAAAGTCCTGAGTTCAATTCCTGGTACTTCAAAAAAAAAAAAAAAAAAAAGAGCATTCCAGAAAAAAAATAAAAGTCCTCAACAAATGGCTCACATGCTCAACATTCACAAACAAAAGAATGAACCTGGAGTTGGGTGTGGTGGTGCACACCTGTAACAGCAGCACTCAGAAGGCTGAGGCAAGAGGATCACCAGTTCAAGGCCATCTTGGACTCCATAGTGAGTTCAAGGCAAGCCTGAACTAGATAGACCTTAGCAGAAGAAAAAAACCATAAACACATACACACATAAAAATTAAAAAATAGGGCCAACCAGACAGCTCAGTGGATTAAAGTGCCTACTTAGGCAGACTCAGGGACCTGGGGTTTGATTCCCGGCATGCTGTGCTGGCCCTGCCTCCAGGACACACTGAGACAGCCACTGAGACTGAGAGTGGTGGACATGCTTATAATTCCAGCCTTTGAGAGGGTGAAAACAGGAGAATCACTATGAGTCCAATCTGTGTAGTGAGACCCTAGGCCTTGTACTAAATGCACTAAAAAATTACTAAAAATTAAAGTATAAAATCCTTAAAAAGTCACAAAGACAACTCTTCATGATCCTGGATCTGGTAACAGATTCTTAGACATGACACTGAAAGCATAAACAGCAAAAAAAAAAAAAAAAAAAAGAAACCTGAACCTCAACAAAGATAAAAACTTTTCTTCATCAAGGAACATGATCAAGAAAGTGAAAAGAGTAACTGCAAAGTAACTGCAAGTCACATATCTAATAAAGGTTTAGTATCTAGAACATTGCCTGTAATTTCAGCTATTAAGGAGACTGGGTCAGGAGATTCTGAGTTCAAGCCCAGCCTGGGCAACTTAATATGGCCCTGTTTCAAAATAAAAAGTATACTACAGTAAGTTTTGAGTGAGTTAACCTAATCTAAGTAAATGAATCTGTCAACAGCTCCTCAGACTAAAAAGTACAGTACTTGGAATTACGTTCTTTATGGTTGCAGAGTTAGTAAAGCACTAATATGTAGAGAATAAAGAAATTATACAGTAAAAAAGCATATAAATAAAAATAGTCTTTAGGTTCAAACTTTAGCACACACACAAAAAGGTAAAGGGGACGGAGGGTATTTATCAGTGGTAGAGTACTTGCCTACCACGTGCAGGGACTGGGTTTGATCCCCAGCACGGAAGAAAGAAAACAAAAAATAAACAAACAAAGGCAAAAGGCAAAAGGCTTGAGTAGACATTTCTCTGAAGCAGGTACATACAAATTAGCAAGTACATGAAAAGGCTCAGTATCATTCATCATTAGGGAAATGTCAATAAAAACCACAACAAAATGCCCCTTTGCCCCTATATTCACGAGGATGAACAACGACAATGAAATATAAAAACAAGTGCTAGTGAGGATATAAAGAACAATGCAACTCCCATGGAAAATAGTTTCTTGGGGTTACTCAAAAAGTTAAACATAGGGCTAGAGTGTAGCTCATATATATATGCATATATATATTTATATTTATATATGGTATACATCATGGTTGGATGCCTAAAAGAACTGAAAACAGGTGATCAAGTGGCCCTTGTGCACACGTATTCATAGCACCACATTCACACTAGTCTTCAGTGGAAACAACTCAAGTGTCCACTGTAGCCTCCCCATACAATGGCGTAATATTCAGCCATAAAAAAATCAATGAGACATTGGCACATGCTACAGTGTGGATTAGCCTCAAACACATTATGCTCAGTGAAAAAAGTCAGATTGAAAAGTTTACATATATATGATTCTACACATGAAATATAAATCTCCTAACTAGATCAACCCACAGATCAAGAAGGCAGACTGCTTGTTGTGGGGGCTGGGAGAGGAGGGGAAGAGAATGACTGCTAAATGAGTAAAGGCTTTACTCTAGAATGATAAACATGTTTGGAACCAGATAGAAGTGAGGGCTGCACAACATTACGTATGCACTAAGTGCCAATGAAATGTACACCTTAAGACAGTTAATTTTATGTTCTCTGAAATTTCACTGCTATTTGAAAGAAAGAAAGGACTGGCTTCTCCATTTGCCTGGACAGGCAGCACAAAGACCTTGAGTTCTCTCCGGCTTTGAGATGAAAGCCAGTCTGGCTAGAATTCTAAATATGTTTTTCTGGTTTTCCTCAGTACAGTGGCAGGGGAGGGGGCAGCATGGAAGAGGCCTTCACCAAGTCACATCTGGGAGTGCAGGTCAGCAGCAGTAAGACTAAAGAAGAAAACAGAAGAGAAGCAGAGGTGAGGATGCTAAGGCAAGAGGGACCCTAAGGAACTGGCACATCCTGAGACTGAGTGCAAGCCACAGGTGGCTGCTTGGAGAGAGAACCACATCCATTGGTCTGCAACCCTCCTGCACTTCCACCCATGTCATACTGTCACACCATGGACATAAGTGTTATCAGCACCTGATGTTTGTTCAGACCCTTGAGCCCTATGAGCATAAGGCAGGCACCACCTCCTCACTGTATCCTCTAGGAGGTGCATGTGTCCACCTGCTGCAGGTCAGAGTGCATCCACTGGAGTGGGGAGACTGGCATACCATCAAGCCCCATGACTTCTCCACTGGCTGCCCCTGGGTTGGGGCCGTGAATGGAGATGACAGAATGGCCCATTACATGTACTACTCGCAGTAGACACAAGAACCAAACAAGATGATGAACTTACAACATTTAAGGTGTTAGATCTGCTTGAATGTCAGCTCGTGAGGCATCATTAACCACCCTCTATAATCTCCAAATCCAGTCAGCAGACTGGTTTTGCCCACACCCTGAATTTTAGGAGTGAGATTCTTCCAGTGCACTGCAACACAGTATACTGCTTCGCAGGCCCTCCCTGGCTTCCAATAGCAAACTCCTTCATTATTTTGAAATAGGGACCTGACAAGTAGTGAGGCACTAGGAGGAGATGGCCAAAAACAAAAGAGTGCCTGTGGCTGGGTTGACACTGAGCATCCCAAGCCTCAGACAGGATCTCAAGCCATCTGCAGTCACACCTGATGCCTGAGTGGCCTCAAACAAATGTGGCTGCAACCCTGATGCTCACACCAAGTCTGTTTCTAGCTAAATATGTCTAATAAAAACAAACATTCTAGTGATTAAAAGAAGGCTCACACCAGTTGCTTCCTTGACAGCACATTTCATTTGGAAAGCAAGGTTAGACAGAGAGGTCTGCTTTGCTCTTTAGAAGTTGACTAGGAATTCTTCCTACCTCCTCCAGAACTTTGAAAGATCCCATAGGTTAATTCCTTGTCTTAAAATAATCATTTTTTTCTAAACATATCACAATGCTGTCCCTCCCCAGCATTGAGCATCTGGGTTTCTGATCATACAGATTTCAGGGCTGGGACATCCCCTGGTCTTGACACCCACATTTTGATGGTTAGCAGCAGAGACAGCCATTCAGCATGGTCATGGTCCTGCTCCATATTCCCAGGTACCCCAAACAGAAGCTTAGGGGTGGATGAACACAATGAATGTTCACACAGGACAACTCAATCCTGATGGAGATGGACACAAAGACAGATCTAAAGAAGGAGCCAGAACCCAAAAGGGACGCAAGTCACACAGGATCAGAGGCAGCTCTGTGAGGTAAGTTTTGCCCAATGAGCAACACACATTCCCCAGATCTGACCATTTCCCCACGCCAACCCCATCCCTACTACCCTATGAGCCTGACCTTTCCCACCTGAATGAGAGTAGTCACCTCCTGGCTGGCTCCTCATTCCCACCCTCATCCTCCAACTGTCCTCACAGCAGCCATCAGGAACCTACCAAAACAGTCTGAGCCAAGAACGGTACCACACACCTAGAATCCAAGCTCCTGGGGAGCTGAGGCAGCAGCATGAGAAGTTTAAGACCAGCCAGGACAACTTAGTGAGACCAAATTGCTCAATTAATCAAACAAAACAAACACTTCAGTCTGGGCTTCCCCACAGATAAGCTGAGTCCCAGCTACACCTACAGCTCCCACAACATGACACCCCAATTTCTTTGCTTCCATAGCACTTACTCCTCTGTGACAGAACCCACCAGACTGAGATGAAACTCTACCTGCAAGCCTCAATCCCTGCATGAGAAACCCCCTAAGAGCCGAGAGGTTTCTCCTGGCTATCCTCAGTCCTCACAGCCAGCTCCAAGTCCTGGGCAGAACACACACTGAATACATATACTGAGAAACAAATGAAACTTCTGTCACCAAAGTTACCCATGTAGGCTCCAAGCTCTTTCAAGTCAATTTTAGCAATGATGTTTCAAAAAAACCCTTCAAATCCATTATTACAAGCACCTGAAAGAGGGCCAAAAAGCTACAATTCAAGGATGTTCATTAATAGAATCATCTGTACTTCCCAGAGATCATTCTTCTAATCAAGTCACAATTAGGTGCAAAGCCAGGCCACCTAGGCTACAGGGTGGGGGTGCAGGGCATCAGGTCCACTCTTGTTCTCCAGATGAAAGATACAGGCATAAGGAAGGACTGTAGCATGCAACTGAAGGACCCCTGCCCAAGAATTAGTTCCCTAAAATGAGAGGACAGACCTTCAACATTTCTGCCCAAAAGGGCAGATGACACACTTTGGATGATAACCAGCCATCAGCTGCCTCCTACCAAATCCTACCCCCAATCCAACTCTTCTGAGTTAAAACCCCAAGGAGTAGGCAGCACAACAACTGATGGCAGCAAAGACAGGCAGAGTCAACAAAGTGCCCAGCCCCAAGAGCACCAGCCATGGTCAAGGTGAGGTGGGAGGAGGAAGACTGCAAAGACTCAGGTAGCACTAGCACCAGTACAATACACACAGACCAGGAGTAGAAAGGAGGGTCTCCTTCCCCGTCCCCTTATCCAAACTAGTCCATCTGAGGAATACAACGGACT
Source organism: Capromys pilorides (assembly GCA_004027915.1). Lineage (NCBI taxonomy): Eukaryota > Metazoa > Chordata > Mammalia > Rodentia > Capromyidae > Capromys > Capromys pilorides. Next base: position 9,478 of record PVKN010021989.1, read on the forward strand.
CACACACACTAATACACATTCTGGCCCAGCCTGGTGGGGAGGCCCCTCCAGGAGAACACTGTCTTATGGAATGAATGCACCCCAGAAACAAGCCCAGGCCCTGAAAGTGGCTGCTTCAATCAAGTTCTCAGCAGAGACTGCTGCCAAGAACAAAGATGCCACCACTGTGAGTCTGGGTGACTTGGAGAACCCTCCGTTCAATCCTTCCCTAAACAGGGCTGCTGGAGAAATGTAATGTGACCCCTGTAGGACAAACCAAGGCTTTTTACTTCAACAGTTACTGTGTTTATTTTTACAATTGCTGTGTATGGCAAGTTACACTAATGTCCTATTTCAGGGAATGATATGAAGTTTCCTTTTAAAAGAAATATTCACCAGACTAAAGAGGGAGGAGACTTAAATGCAACATGGGATCCTAGAACAGGAAAAGCAGGCCAAGGAGGGTGATCTTGTAAAACTAATCTGAGTAAAGTCACCAAGTCTGTAGTTCAATTAATAGCAGTTCAAGTCTCTCCGAGGTTTTGACACTGGCACCGTGGTTTATCAGATGCCAGCTGTAGGGGAACTGGAAGAGAGGAGCACATAGAGAAACTGTCCCAATTCTGAAACTCTTCTGTAAATATAAAGCTCCCTTAAAGTAAAAGGTGTAAAAGTCTTCCAACTTTAAAAAGTGAGCTAAACCGGGCCTGGTGGCACAATCCCAGCACTTGGGAGGCTGAGGCAGGAGGATCAGTGTGAGTTCGAGACCAGCCTGGGCTACAAAAGTGAGCTCAAAGCCAGCCTGAACTGCTTAGCGAGAACCTGTCTCAAAAAGACCAAAAAAAAAACAAGCTAAAATATATACTATGAAGTAAAAATAGCACCAGTGGTACCAGGCCTGGAAACAGTCGTGAGGATCACCCAAGAACACTGGGGTGGGGAATGCTCAGGGCTGGTCCCATCCCTTCATTTTACTGTGACCCTGGAGTGCTTAAGAGAGACCCAGGATTCGCCCAGGGCTGTGAGAACTGTATGGGCTTAGCTTTGCCTCACACACCAGGCTCACCTGACTGCACCTTCTTCCCATGCAGCCCCTGTTCAGAGTCACTCAGGCTCAACACACACTAGGGGCTTTTGCCGCTCAGGGCTCAAAGCAAGTGACCCTTGATTAGAGAAAATATCTCCCAAGGCTGAAGCCCTTACAGATCCCCAACAGGTGGAAATGAATCTGTGCTGATCAACTGCCTGACTTGTCAAGTCAAAGACTTCAGACATGCAATAGACAAAGCCTCCAAAAAAAAATTCCCTTTCATGGACCAGGACTGGTCACACTTCCCTGCCTCTGCCTCTGCCAAAACAGCAAAGACATCAACTCATCAGGCCAGCTTTCAGCCCCTCTCCCCAGCCACCTTGCATTCCTAGGTTTTCCTCTGGCCACCAAGTTGAGCTCAGAACTAGACTTCCTTTCCCAGAGACTCTCTTCCCTTCACAGAGTCACAAAACAAAGGTCCCCCCAGACTCACTCACCTGCACTGAGCAGAGGCAGCACCTGGGGGCAGGCCTGATGGGTACTCATGGACTCTGTAGGCCAGGAGTGGGGAGGAAGGTTCCCTCACTTTCAGAGTTTTTCAGAGTCAGCTTCCCAGCATCTTTAGACCTGAGGAGCCCAGGAAGCACTCACCCTTAGGGGTCTGGCCATGAAAGCCTCTAAGATGCACTCCAGTTGACAGAGGTGTTTGTAGAGGCCCTTTTCCAGACAGAGCCCAGGGGTCACGCCTGCACTCACTGCTCTCCACAACCCCTGGCATCTTAGCAGGGCAGCCCAGGAGGTTGAAGAGAAGTCAAGAGTCCACAAATCCCAACACGCTACCCATAAGCATCCATGCTAGGAGCAGCAAAGTGAGACTCAGGCCCAGGGCTGACGGATGTGAGCAGGCCCCACTGCACCCTGGCCACCCAGCTCCCCACTTGTAAACCAGGCAGTCTGAAAAGAGGCCACTGCTGCCTTTTAAGAGCCACTGGCCAATTCTAAAGACCCATAATGAGAGCCAAGAGGAGGGTCTCCACTCTGGAAGGAGGTTCAGGGACCACCCACCACCACACTCTCTCCCTCCCTCCAGTCTGCAACAGGGCACTTAAAACTGGAGTCCTAGCAGGCGGGCAGCCCGGCCAGTCCCCCCTGGTCAGCCCTACCTGGGCCCAAACACATCCCACAGGCAAAGTCAGATGTGAGAACCTGTTGGAGCAGTTTAGGCCTGAGGATCACCACCTCTTCCTCCTCCTCCTTTTCTTCCTCCTCCTCCTCCTTTTACTTGTGGGTGGGAAGGGACCTCAGCTCTTGAAAACTAGGCACACAGCCAGGTCATGGCCAAGGCAAGGGCCAAGAGGGCGGGTTTCAGTACCTCTGGGCTTACCTCCCACCCCCTCCCCATCTTCCTTAGAGAGCATAAGGTCATGTCAAAACTGGGGTGCCCCGGCCAGTAAGAGAGAGGAGGGAAATGGGGAACCGTGAAGGCCAGCGCGTAGGCGGCAGAGCCACAACCCCCACCCCCAACCCAGACACTGTTCTGTCACCGCACTGCCGCCCAGGCCCACGGGCAGGCCAGGCCGGCGCCGCGCGGGGGCCGGGAAGGATCCCGCCCGCCACGGCCGTTCGGGAGAGCTCCGGGCCGGGCCGCCCAACCCGCCAGCGCGGGAGCCGCCGCTCGGGCTCTCCGGGGACGGCGCCGGGCTGCGCGCTGCCTCTCGGCCCCGCCGCCGAGCCCGCCCGCGTGGGGAAAGTTCCTCAACTTCGCAGGGGCGACGGCGGGGGCGCGGGGCCTGGGCCTCCCTCCGGGTCCCGGCCTCCGCGGCCGCCGCGGGCCCACTGTCAGGCGGCCGGGCCCGCGCAGCGCCAACTTCCCGGCCCGCGGGCCTCGCTTTGTGCGCGGCGGCCGGGGGCGCTCGGCGCGGGCCCGAGCCCCCGCCCCGGGCACAAAAGGGCGCGCGGCCCGGCCCGGCGGAGCTCGGCCCGGGCGCCCGGAATGCGGCGGCGGCGGCGGCGGCGGCGGCGGCGGCGTCCCGGGCCGGGCCTGGGCGCGCGGCCGGGAGCGGGGCCGGGCTAGGGCTCGGGCGGGGGCCGCGGGCTGGCGCGCTCACCTGCCGTGGAACCAGTCCTTGCAGGCGTCGCACTCGATCATGAAGCGGGTAACGTCGTAGGGCAGCCGGCAGACGCAGTACACGGGCACCGTCGCCATGTTGCCGCGCCGCCGCTCGCCCGCGCTGCGCTGCCCGGGTCGGGCCGGGCCGGGCCGGGGGCCGGGCGCGCGGGGGCGGCGGGGGCGGCGGGCGCAGGCTGCGCCGCAGCCGGGAGGGGACTGGGGCCGGGGCGGGGGCGCACGACAGCCCCGCGCGCGCTCCCGGCCGTGCGCGTCCGCACAAAGCCGGCGCGCTGGCTGGAGGGGCCGCGCCGGGAGCCGCCCGCCGGCCCGCGGGGCGCAAGGCGCGAGTGTGCGCGGGACACAAAAGGGAATGGACGCGCGGGGGCGGCGGGCGGGGAGCCGCGGCCCCACCGAAGGGACCCCCGGCCGCCGAGCGGCCTCTACGTCAGCGCCCCGGGTGGCGCCGCCTCCGCCCGCCGGCCTGGGCCCTGCTCCCGCCGCCGAGAAGGCGGGCCGGGGGAGAAGGTGGGCCGGAGGCTCGGGGGGAGCGGGAGGCTGGGGTCGCGGAGGAGCGGTGGGACCGGGGTGATCTCCAAGGCGGAGGCGAGTCGAGGAAACTGCGGGGAGGGGTGGGCCGGGGGACCCTGGCGGAGAGGTGGGCTGGGGGGACCAGGAGGAAGACGGTCGGCCCAGAACGCCCGGGAAGGCGGGCTAGGTCCCCTGTTCCTCTTGGATACAGGACGAGAGTCACTTGTAGGTCTTTTCCCCTCTAGACAGCCAAGAAGCAACTCCTTCGTCTTAACTTTCTAAAGACCCCGAAGTGGGTCGTGAGGGGGTTATTCCCCTCTTTGGGGGCCTTGCTAGGGTCCTTTTCCCCATCGAGTTCCGAGTTCTGAGCCAGAGACAACTTCCCCTTACCTTTAGCTGCCTGCCCCCTCCTAGACCCCTTGTACTTCCCTGGTGCTCACCCCACCTTACCCTTAGGGGCAGAGAACAAAAGTCAAGGTGCCTCAGCTCTAAAGAGACAGCTTACTTGTTCCCCGGGGACCGGTTAGAGCCCCCATGTGGAGACTAAGAAGCAGGGGCAGGGGCAGTCGCAGACCCTGCTTCTGGTCTGCTGCGACAGTAGAGAGAAGCCAAGAGCACCTACCTTGTCGCTCTGGCCCAGATGCCTCTCTCTCTCTCTCTCCCTCCGCCCTCTCTCTCTGGGCTCATCTGTAAGTTCAAAGTCTTTGGGGGAGTGGGAGATGCCCCTTTCAGGATGGTGACCCTCTCCTGCCCCTCAAGAGCTGTGGCATTTTTTTGTGCACCCCTGCTGGGTGGGGGACACATTCCCAGTAAACAGCTGGTCTGGGCAATCTGCTACCCTCCTGCTCTTTCCCCTTTGTCCTGTGTCAGAACCCCATGTAATACCAGGAGATGCTGGGCCTGAAAGTGAATCCCACATTCTCAAGTCCCCACACACCTACACCATCTGACCAGGCAAAGCTCTCACTTCCCCTGCCCAGCCTGCAGCTACCAAGGAACCATTTGTTTCATTGCAAGTAGCTCAAATGCTGCCCACTCAGGGCACCACCTTCCCCAAACAGGTGGCTTGACTGTTGACTGGGACAGTGTCCATGGCAGGACCTCAGAAGTAGAACAAGCATGAGGAAGGCAAGGAGTAGGAGAACCTGGGCATAGGGGAAAGCTATCCAGGATGAGCATACTAAGGCCTCCGGCCCAAACTGCAGCTCTCAGTGGCAGGTTCCTTCTTCCTAGCTGGTTCCTTACATACTAAGGTTCTGGGGAAAGTTCTGATGTGTTGTAAAATAGTCTGGAGTGAGCATCTTTGTGCAACTTCAAGCAGATAAAGAACGAAGTTTGACAGGAGGCCTGAAGTGTGCCTTGATAGTCTGGACCCTGCCCAGTTACCTATGGTCACACTCCCTTGACTAAGCAGTCAGACCCATGATGCCCCAAACCCTGAGTTTCCAGCCACCAACAGTAGGGACTTTCTTAGGCACAGGTACAGGAAGCAACCTTGACTGTGGCAGAACTCTATCTCTGAACACTTCCAGTTCCTGGTTTACAGATGATTGTAGCTGCCCTGCATTTATCCAATGCTTCCCAAGCACAGCACACGGGGCTGGTTCTTGCAATTCACCTGTACTCAACTGGAGTTTGTAAAGCACTCAAGTCATGGACTGGGTTGTGCTAGCAAGCCGCAGTGGGGCCATTTTACAGAAGTAAAAACTGAGGCTGTAAGCAATTACATATGTAGCTGGAAGAACTACCTGACAAGAGGAAAGGAGCAAGTGAGTGTAAACTGGTAGCCCACAGCTCCCAAAGGCCTAGCCTGTGACTCTTATGCCTTTGCGTCCTTCCTGAGTACGCCAAAGAAAACCATTCATCCACATGCAAGGTGTTCACACTGGAATGCCTGTTCATCCTCCCCTCACCAGACAGTCACCTATTTTCAGCCAGCTATGCCCACTACAGCCAACCCTGTGCATGGCCATCAGACACCTTCCTGGTACTCAAATCCCTTTGTGAGCTACCTGCCATCTACAACATTACACAGGCCTCCTCATAGGCTCTTTCTCCTAACAGACCCCCCCACGTTACCCTCTTACTTAGATTTTTATTGAGCATCTACTATGAGCAGAGCAGCGCTGCAAATATTGTTAGATCTCACCCTAGAGGAAAAAGGCCCCAAACAGCCTGGTTTATTGCAACTGTAAAGAGGGCTTG
>PVKN010021990.1:0-15329 GCA_004027915.1 Capromys pilorides
GAGAGTAGAATAAAAACAGATTTGAGATTGGGGAACTGTAGCATGGGACATTACTTTGGACAGATCTAGGTCCAGAAACACAAGACCCAGCTTCCAAACGTGCACCAACTCTAATTTGTTTTATGGACTAAAAGTGACACAGTATATGGGGAGGGTAAGCATCTAAATTGCCCCTGACGGCAGCTGTCCCTAAGCTCCACTGCACCATGGTGCATATCCTGGGTTCTTCAGCACGTGTGTGCGCACCCTTTTCTCAAACAGTGTGCTCCACATCTTGACCACCGATCCTGCACTGAACAGTTCTGCTTGTGTAGAGGTCTCTCAGTAACTCCACGATTTGGATATTGCTCCCATTTTACAGGTGGACAACTGAGGCTCAGACAGGTTAATGCCCACAGGTTGCAGAGTCAGTGACCACGGAACAGTAATTAGAGATGCAGCATCTAGGCCCTCCCCGCTGAGCTGTGTGGACCCAGAAACTTATATTAATATTTTGTTTCTAAGAAGCTCCTTGGGTGATTCTGCTGAGCAGCCTGTCTTCGGAAATACTGCTCCATACCCAGGCGCCCTGCTCTCGCTGTCACCGGTCTGGCCTCCAAGCAGCCTAGTCCACGCCGGATAAAACATGTAAAACATATTTAAATAGCAATTTCGAAAAACTATGCAGCATCTGGGCTTTCCTTTTGATCTCCAAATGATGACAAACAGATACTTAGATACTTCATAAAAGATATATGACCAGAAAAATTATAGAAATCTGGCTTTCAGCTCTGTCTTGGTCTAATTTAAACAAAATGCAACTTAGCAGAGTTACTCTTTTTCCCCGGATAAATGGAAAGTAGGCGCTTCCTTCTCTTATCCCTGGAGTCCTGGCCTTCCTTTGCCTATTTAATTTCTATCCCGCTCCTCATGCTGAATAAAAGCTTTGTAAGATGGACAGTCAGGGTAACTTAAGTCCTATCGCCAAAGCCCCAGAAAACAGAACAGCTCCTCCGAATTCTCACCCTCAACTCGAAAGACCAAAGAAAAGGATGCCGAGCAATGGCCCCAGGCCTTAGATTACTCGACAAAAGAAGCGGGTGGACGCCAGAGGAGATTTCCAATCCTTCCGCCGCCTCCGCCCTGCGCGCACTCCAAGGATCGCGCTGCCCTCCCTTCCCTCGGGTCCCTGTCCTCGGGCCGAGACGCGCGACCCCGCAGCAACAGGGCAGGGAAGCTGCCGGCGCTGCACCGGCCCGGTAGAGGCGAGGTCGCCGCTCCGCAGCGTCGGAGAGCAGGTGGCCGCCCTCTGCGCCCCCGCGCGCCCAGCCCGGGCGGGCGAGCCAGGCTGCGGCCCCAGCCGCGGGGCGGGGCGGGGCGGGGACTGCGGGGGCCAGGACCCGGTGGGAGGCGCGGGCATCCGGGGCGCAACCTCCTTCCCTAGGGATAGCGCCGCAGCCGCGCCTCCGGCTCGCCTCTGCGGGAGGAGACCGCGACCCCCCTTCCTCCCACCCCCACTTCGCGCAGCCCGAAGCAAGGGAGGGACAAGGACAAGCCGCGGGCGAACAAGTCCAGCTCCCGCCGAGCAAACCGGCTCCAGCCTTCCCGCCCATCCTGAAAGTTTTCCAACACATGCAAGCGTAGTCTTCGCAGGTTTTGGCAACCCGGAGTCCCCATCGGGGAGAAGCCCCCACTCCACCGGGGTGCACAGGCACCGGGAGGTGGAGCTATGGCGGTGACCCGGGTGTGCAGGGAGGAGGCGGACACGCCGCGGGGAAGAGCTCCCGGGACGCAGGAGCGAGCGCGAACAATCCTGCCCCAGCTCCGAAGGGCAGCAGCGCCCGGAGGCTGTGCTTTAACTTTGCCCACTGCGCCCCCGCGCGCAGAGGCATCCGCTCGCACCCACCGCCGCCCTGTCCCGCTCTCCTGAGCCCAGCCAGTCTTTGTATGGGCGAATGGGAGCCGACGGTGGCGGGGGAGAGGGTGTGAACTCTTAATTTCTACTCTTCCCCCCCTCCCCCGCGCGGTGCGGAGGAGCGCACCCCGATTTTCCCCAAGGGGTTCCCTCTGCTTCTCCTTGACTTTGGGGCTCCCGTTTCTTCCCGATTATTGATGGAAGAACGGTAAAGCACAACCAGATGGAGGTATATTGTACACAGAAAATTAGGTTTCTCCAAATCTTAGCCCTGAAAGCGCGGGGTGGGGTTGGAGAAAGATAGTTATTTGAGGGGAGCAAGCGTTTGTCCTCGAAAGGCGCGCGGCTGCCAGGCGGGCGCCTCTCTGGCCCCGCGCGGCCAGGCGGAGTGGCTGGATTATGTAAGTAACAGCCTCCATGTGCTAACCACCATCTGTTAATATCTTAATATTGGAAAGTTCGGTGCCTGAGGCATAGCCAGGGTTGGCGGGAGGAGATCCCAGCCTGCTCCTTACTCCTCCAGGGCAAGAAAGCAGCTCCCTTGATTATTTTCGTCCGCTTCCAAAAAAACAAGTAGTACTGGGACCTTGTATCACCGATACCCTCTCTCTCACCCACGGAGGGTGTGTTTGTAGGGGATGAGTGATTTTCTTGGAGGTCACCTTGGCGGGAGTCTCTCCTCCTCATGAATTAATACTTTTCCGACCATTCTGTGCTCCTGTAAGTGAATGGAGGTCATTTATATGGGGTCGGGGGCTTTATTTTTTCAACACAGTTTACTTTTTCCCCCTGCTAGCACCCTTTGCTCCAAATCCTTTTAAGTGTGATATTTTGGTTTCTTTGGAAGGATCTCTTCTGTTTACTTTGAAAGCTGTTGGTTAAACAAACCTCCCTGCAAGGCTCGGAGCAGTGGGGTTCCCCAGAGACAGCCCGAGACGCTCCTGCTACTGATCTGGGAGCATTTCACCTCCACCCCAGTGAGAACACATTCAGGTTGGGTTGGGCGTCACACTGCGCCGGGGGTGGGGGTAAAGGAGCGAGAGGCCAGCAGCCAGGGAGCCACCAGGGACCTGCAGTAGGCCGGCCTGCACCCCGAGACGGATTCCTTTCTCTTTTTGTGCTCCACTTGGTGGCAAGAGTGAGGGGGTGACCGGGCAGTTCTTGGTCATCCTTCTCCCAAACCCACAGCCACGGTACCCCCTGGAGGAATATACCTGAAATTCCGAGAATTGGTTGGAGGTTCTGAGGACGTTTGTTTGGAAGGTTTTAAATTACCTCCGTGCACGGTCTTCCCTTCCATCCCCTCCTTAATATCTTTAAGAAACCACCGGAAGGAGGAAACGTCAAGGCCATGTGTTTAACCCCAAACCCAACCAGGCTGATAGTGGCAGGCGCGGACTAAGATGGCACAGATCACCTTTCGGCTACTTAATTAAACGCAGTCTGCGCCGAAGGAAATGATTAGAAGGCCGGTCAGTCACAACTTGTGCTAACTTTTCAATTACTAACTAAGGTTGTGCTGGCCACGGGGCCGGCAAGGAAAGGGCTGCGCTCCACTGATCCTAAGCTTGGCCGCCGGCCTCACAGATGGAGCCAGTATCTCGGCGACTTGTGGTCTTCGGGCCGACGGATCGCTTTTTACCTATCAGAAAAGAGTCGCCGAGATAGGGGCTTGGTTCTCACGCCTGGCTCCAGGGCCACTGAACCCGGGACGGTCCCGCAGTGCTGGCCAGAAAGGTGGCCTGGAGCCTCGCCTGCACATCGCCTCGCCAGGAGGGCAAAGCTCGGGCTCGGCGGTGGCCGCCCGCGGAGCTGGGCTGGAGAACGAGCCCGCTCGCCTACTCGGCGTCGCGCGCTCCTATTCCAACCCGCGGTTCGTGCGCCCTAAAGCGCGCTGCGAACCGCCCCTGCGGAGTGTGGCGAGCCGCGAGTCGCCGCTGCCCGGGTTGGGGGCAGGGGAGTTTCCTTGTTTGACCAGCGGGTTGTTAGCCCCTGAACTCGGGCTTGAGTTAGAGAGGACTGAGTTGGGGTGCGAAGGGAAGGTATGTGCTCAACGTGCAGAGAAGCGCTGGTGCACCCGACACAAACTTGGGCGCTTAAGTTGAAGCCATTTCTTTCCAGGCTCTTAATCTTTCCTAACTCGCTCCCTCTCTCTTGGACTTTTAGCTTCTTTCTCCCTCTTTTCCTTCCCGGGCCTCTCATTTAAAAAGCTGAGCAGATGATTTTAAGGTGTGGAGGGCAAACGTCGCTTGCTCCTACCAGTCTTACTTGTGGGCAGATGCTAACCTCTGTGTTAACTGACAGATTCGCAGAGAAACACAGAACAGGGAAAGGTAGTTTGTATCCATTTTCAGAACCTCAAGTCCCCACTTAACACACCCGCTTACCTCGAAGGGACCCAACCAATAGAAGCGCTACTCCACGCTGGATCTAACGGGCTTGCTTATAGTTATTTCAGTTCACAGCCTAAACTGTCACACCCCCAGGAAAGCACTGCACACAATAGCCAGTCACTAGGTGAGGGCCCAGAGCAACACCTCTAGTTTCCAAGGAGGGAGGCCAGCATCTGCAGGTGGCCGAAGGGGGCCAATAGAAGGCTGGCGATGGCCCCAGGAGTCTTATTGCTGACACCAACCTGGCTGAGTTTATTACTCCTCCCGCTCTTCCACCTTGTCCTTCTCTTCTTCCTTCTCTTCCTAATGTTTGAATTCCGCGACAAAAGTTTCCTTCGGAGTACAGACTGAAGCATACTCACATCGCTGTTCTAATTCAAAGAGGAGACTTGCATCTTTTTAAAAGTTTGATGAATCTGAAGCAGAAACTGCAAATGTCCTATAAAGGACTGGTGTCCCGCTGTGTTGCAGAAGGAGATGGTAGTGGTCGGCTAGTCAAGTGTACTGCTAGCAACACACCTCATAAACACTGTAGTCACAACCAGGATTCAGTCTTTGCTCTGCTTAAATTTAAGAGGCACAGGAAAACTACTTGTCCCCTTCCTGCCTAAAAAATGTACATCTAATGGAGTAGGTATGAATTTTTTTACTTCCCAGCCCTTGAAAGCCTTAGCTTTTATAGGATCTTTAAATCATAAACACGGCTGCTTTATTAAAAGCCATTTACTGTCCCCAGCGAAAAAGACCTTCTAGCTGCGGCTGGAAGCTCTGTCTTCAGTGTCTGTTAGTTTGCAAAGCCCAAAGCTGCATTAGCTGAAGGACCTGTGCTGGTTATTTTTTTCCTCTCAGATATGCCAAGCCAAAATGAACTTTCTTCAGTTTTAAGTTAAAGTCCAAGATTTTAGCATTTGCCATTTCTTGCCTAATAAACTTTAAACTTTGTTGCTCAGGGGTCAAAATCATGCCAATCCTGTGTTAGATGGCTTTATCTAGTTGGTATGGGCACACAGAGACAGGAGGGGGTCGTCGCGAGATACTGTTTATAATATATATTTTTAAATAGCTGCTCTATCCGTAATCCAAATAATATTGTTAGAGGCAAGCGGGGGTAAGCAGTCTTGTTCCTAGTAATTTTGACGGTGATTGACTGGGATTCAGCCAATGTTGATCTTTTAATATCCGATGCAGCGAGCTTAGTGTGAAACCTCCGGCACCTATCATTTTAATTCCAAACCTACCTGTATTTCCCCGTCCACCTCCTCTTTAAAAGGAAGAGTGACATGTACCCGTGGATGCGAACCAGGACTGCTTTTTAAATGCGATGACTTGTGGGTTCCCCACTCCCGACTTCTATACCACCGCCACCCCCAAAAGCCCCACTCTGTCTCCAGTAGACTTTTCCGTGCCTTCCTGCACCCAAATCCGGGGAGCGCTCGCTCGCTTGGTCACTCGGCAAACCCGATCAGCTGTATCTGGGAAATGGAAAATACACACACACACACACACACACACACACACGCACACACACGCACACACACACATACGCACACACACACACGCACGCACAGAAGGAGACGACCAAGACCTGCGTCCAGCGAGAGCGGTGCACAGCGCCCGCAGATGGCTCGCCGCGGCCGGGCCGGCGTCGCTGAGCCCAGAGCAGCGCGGGGCGGGGTGGGTGGGGACCGGGGAGGGGGAGCGCGGGGCCCCTCTCCCCTCCTCTCCTCCCAGCCCCGCACCCCCCACACCCATCCCTTTTATATATTTTTTTTCCTCCCAAGTTCTCTTGCCTCGCTATCCCCCCTTGAATCCGAAGGCGCCTCGCGATTGGGTGCTGGGGCCGGGTACGTCAGTCAGACTGTGACGTGCAGTCTTCCTGTTTCCTTCAGCTGTGTCTTAAAGTAAATCTTGTCGTGGAGCGGAGCCCTCAGCCCAGGGAGCGCTCTGAAACCCAACACTGGTGCAGCGGGCAGAGCCGAGCGGCGCTGAGGAGCCGGGGCCGGTCGCTCCGCGCCCCGCGCCCCCGCTCCGCGCGCCCCTCGCCGCCGCTCCTCGCCTCCTCCGCGCTCCCCTCCTCGCCTCCTCAGCTCCGCGCTCGCTTCTCCCTCCCGCCCGCCTCGCTCGCTCGCCCTCGCACCGACTCACCCCGGTCCGATCACCACATCCATCACCCGCAAACCATCCTCGTGCGCGCGCCCGCGCGCGTTTGCCGCTCTCGGCGGGCCAAAAACGGGAGAGGGAGAGGGAGCGAGCGAGAGGGAGCGAGAGGGACAGAGAGGCTCCGTCCCGCCGCTCTCCGCCCGCACCGTAAGTATCTTCTCCCCCGCGCTTGCGAGTCCCCTCCCCTTTGCAGATCACTTGCACTGGCTTGTTCTTGAATGGGAAGGAGAAAACAGAGCCTCCCAGGACTTACACCCGCGCGCACATTCTTTTTCCAGGAGAAAGTGGTGTTATTTAAATGAATTCTAATAAAATAGCCTCTAAACAGTTTCTAAGCAGGAGCCACCGTGGGACCCAGCGCTCCGCTGCCCCCCCATCCCCAGAGTAAGTGATCCGCTTGTCTTTTATTTCTTTCTCTTTCCTGCTGGTGGCCGGGGGTGGTGTGTTGGCGACGGGGGGGAGCCTGGTGTCGCCGGACTTGTCGCTGATCTTGTCACCTTTTGTGTCTTGTTTCTGGAGTGCGAGGAGGCGTTTGCTTCCTTCCCTTCTTTCTCTTGCCTTCTCTTCTCCGAGAGGGGACCGCAGAGGGGACCGGGTCGCTTTTTGTTCGCCAGGATCTCTGCTCTCCGCCCAGCCTCATCCTTGCCATCTCCCGGGGCGAAAACTCCGGGCTCCTCCCCACGTCCTCTCCCTTTGTCTTGTTTATTATAGCCGCTTTCTTCCCAGCTCTTCCAATTTGCTTGTCATTTGCATAGCTTCCACTTCTCCTTTTTAACCCGGGCCGAGGCCCTGGAGCCGGGCAGAGGGCGCACGGGGGAGGGGGCGCTCTGTGACTTTCCTCTCCGGACGCGATCTGAGTGGCGGTGTTGAAATTGGGGTTGGAGCAGGATAGTGATGGGTTCCAGGAAAGGAGCGCCGGGGTCTCGCGGAGTCGGGTAAGGCCACAGCGCGAGCCCCAGGAGGGGTCGCGAGGTTGGGGGAACCCGGGCCCGCGACCGACCGCGTAAGATCAGGGTCGCGATCCAGGAGGGTTAGGGTGTTCTTGGGGTGCGGGACGAGGGGCCCCACAGCCGCTGCCCGTGCTCTGTGCTGTGGCGCAGCTTCGGGCAGGTCCTGTCCCGGTGATACCTACTGCTGAGCCCCAGTTTGGAGGATGGGAGAGGGAGGAAAGCTGAGGTGAGAGGAACTGTGCCTGGAAGCGCCTCGAGCTGGGCGGGAAGAAGCAGGAAGAGCCACTATCTCGCCGGAGCAGGCGGGGGAGGGAGGAAGACATCTCCCAAAGTCCAGCTGAGCAAGTTGTTGGTTCTCCTGGCGAGCGAGCGGGCCGGGAGTCCTCCCGCGCGCACAGCGTCGGGAGAGACAGGGATGGGGGTGGGTAGCGGGGAACAGCGCCCAGACTGCAGGGCCCGGCGCCTTTCCAGCTTCTTCCGAAGTTGAGACTCCTCCGGGCCGACCCGGGGCAGAAAGGGGAGGAGGGGGTGGGCAAGGCTGGGCGGTAGTCTTCCCCAGCCCAGGAGGCTGGCTGCAGGGAGAAACTGCTGTTCTTGGCAACCCCATGCCTTGCCCCGCCTGGGGGAAGGCTGGAAACTCACCTGCTTGTTTTTATTTTTCCGAGAAGGTCTGTGTTGTCTCCTTAAGCTTAGGAAAACAGAGCCAGCCAGCCGTAGCCTCCTCTCAAAGTCAAGGCTAGAGGAGTCTCGCTCGCTCCCTCGTACCATGCCTTCTTTTAAAATAATAAAAATAAAATAATAATAATTCTTTTCCTAAAGTAGGCAGGCAGACGTCTGTTAGCAGAGTGAGCGTGGGCAGGGCCTGACAGGTGTGTTGTGTCAAGAAAGACAGGTGTAAATTTCCTCTGTGGCTGCGAGTGTGCACAGTTCCAGACCGCAGGGCTTGCTGGAGGGCTGGAGTGTTTTGTGAATTTATGGTTGTCCTGGCTAATCAGGACTCTCGGGGCTAATGGGAATTGGGCTGTTGTTGTGTTATGAGCCCCACTGTGCGAGTTCTTTGGGAGGGGTTTGGGGGCCAAGTTGGTATGTATTTGTTTATTTTTCTTAAGGATGTTGGCAGGCTGCTGCTAAGGCCGCGTCTCAGGCTTCTGTCTGCCAGGGAGCTGAAAGCTTCCCCACATCAGGCAGCAGGTGGAGGGAGACTGTCTTGCCTTTCGGTTCCCTCCAGTTTATGCCTATCTCATAGGTCTGTGCTTGGCAAAGAGAGAGAGGGGGCAGGGAGGGAGAGAGATCCTTTGTGTGTGTGTGTGTGTGTGTGTGTGTGTGTGTGTGTGTGTGTGTTTTGGACAGCTATGGTGGTGTGTAGCTGCCAAAAATACCAAAGTCAGTTTGAAAGTGTTACTGGTGTTAAAGCCTGTCTGTTATGGGCTGCTCCTTCCTGCCCAGACAGAATAGGTGTGCGCACGAACTCTTTTAAGGTATATGCTAAATAATCTCCTAAAGTAAGAGTATGCATGTCATTGTACACGGCATGTGCCAGATGCCCAGGACAAGACTTTGACGAAGAGGAAAATCTTAAGCACATGAGAGCTAACTGCACTTTTCTCTTTGATGCAAGGTTTGGGCAATCAGTCTAGGAAGTTTCTTGCACAAACTTCTGAGCATTTTTAAAATGAAATGAGCTGTGTGTGTGAGGAAGCAAAAGAGTGTTGAGGTTAGGCTTGGCATGCGCGTTTTTATAGAGGGGTAAAGCAGATAAAATTAAGGACTCTGGCTCCATGTGTGAGAGATGTTGGAAAATCAGTGCAAACACTACATGTGGATTCTTAAGACTTGACCTTTAAAATTTTTCAATATTAGGCTACTTCTTTAAATTGAGCTGCATATCGAGTAGGTTAGATGACAAATGGTTTTTATTGTTTGGGTAGTTATCCTTGTTTCCAAGAAAATGAGGCGGTATGTGTCATTTATTTTTTCAACTTAAACACCCCTCCCCCCAATATTTTCCTTGGATGCTTTTGAAATTCTTTGGTGATTAAAATGTCATCTATGGCTGTGTTCATTTACTTTGTCTTTAACAGAAGTTATCTATGCTTGGCACTTATTGATATTTTTATGTGTCCATTATGCAGAATTCTATTTAGTTTAATCACCACCTTGTGGGGAAAGAGTCATGCATACATAACATGCATCTTTGTTCTCACTTTACTCCCTAGCTGGCCTGGCTGTCCCCTCAGCAGCTATGCAATCTTGAAACCTCAGCTGGCTCATTCTGTAAGTTGTCAGGTTTTCTCTTTATGTCTGCGAAACTCAGAGAGGCCTTTTTTCACCTACTTCCTGCAGTATTTCAGGGATTGTCTTAAATTCACAATATTAATGTGAGGATTTTTACATTTTGAATTTTTAAAAGAAGTGATATTAGTGGTATGATAATATGAAAATGGATTGTGCATAATGCACTATTATAAAATTCTAATTAAATATTTTGAATAAGTTGGGAGGGACATCTAAAGAAGGGACATAGAATTTTCAACTCTTTCTGCCTAGTGTGTTCTAAGCCTTCCAGGATTAAAATGCTGCAATTTTCTGCAAAAAAAAAAAGTGTAAGTATATTTTTTTAAGATGATTTCTTACACTTTTACTTACCCAATTTGATGAATTATTACAACTAAATACATAGAAGTCAGTATTTCAGGCGTGTCTCAGGCAGTATTACACATTCATTTTGCAGGTGAAAAATGTACAGAATTTTTAATAAGATGGAAGAAGCATAAATGAAGTGGTCACCATTTAAGAACTCTGTCATAATAGGGAATTTAAATACCTGTCAATGTAATCTTAGTTATTTGAGGCATTCACTTATGCCAAGTGGATTCTTCAAAATCAATATTAAAGACTTTTTCACCTTGTAGTAAGCAGAAATGTCTCTAAAGAAAAAGCTACAGTTAACATGAATGAACTCTTGAACACAACGAGGCGAGGGCAACTTAGTGATTTGGGGTGCCCCTGCATCAAGTCACCTGATTTTTCCCTCCTGAATGACCGGTTTTTTGGATTGATTTATAATACTCTTATTCATAAAATGCCATCAGGAATGTCATAACCAGGTGGACCCCAAGTAGATTTGAGGCCCATTTAACGCTGGTTTTCTGAAAGAAGTAATATGTCAGCAAATTCTTCAAATAATTTTATCAACAAAAACAGATAAGCTAAGTGATCCAGGCAGGAAACCAAGCCAATCTTACACTTTCACTGTCTCCTAAAAGATTTGCCTGAACTATCTGGATAATTACCATAGTGAAACACTTCTTTGTCCAGGATCTGGATTCCAGATAGATGCAGTAGAAGCTGCATCTCCTTCTCCCCAATGACTTCTTCTTTTTTATTAAAGTACAGCACTGAGCTACTTTCTGCTCGTATTACAATGTTCTTTTGAAAGTCTTTACTGAAAATGCTTTTCTGCTAGCATTACCTTACCAGAATGCTTAGTATTCTCTACTAATGAAAATGTCAGACAGGTGGAGTGTCATATCTAAGAATGGCAGATGATTCAGATTTTAATGAAGATTCTTTGGAGGTAGTTAAAGATCACATCTTAAGGTTTGTTCTTATAGTAACCTTTTTTGAGATCCGTTATGCTGTCTATTGTGCAGGAGTTATTAAAGCATTCTTATAGATTTAGATGTCAACTGGAGCAACAAAATAATAATCGAACATTATAGATAAATTTTACATTAATTGAAGAGTTTTATTACCATGGAGCTTATTTGCTCAATAATAATTTGGGTTCAATTTCCACACCAATATTTTCTTCTGTCTCCTTGCTGTTATCAATATTCACCATTTTGATATCCTGATCAAATATCTTCATGTTGCCTGGTTACATTCATAACTAATGTTAAAATGAAAATGTTATAATAATAATATGAATTGTTGTGACAACATTAAGGTTTAATGCATATGTTAAGACACATGGGAGTTTTTGGAAATCTTAATGGACAGGAGGGACGATACAGTGGAGAAAATCATTGCTTAGCATCCTTCATATTCTGATTTGGAAAATCATAGAAACATTTCGGAAATGCTTTTAAGTGATCTGTTACATTATGATCATTGGATAGTGCATTTTATTATAGGGTAAATATGCGTACATGTATAGGTTGTTTATGAAATACGATGCTAATAAAGTGCTGTGTGATCTAGTTATATTGTTTAGCTTGGCTATAACCTCTGTGGGTCTCCATGTGCACCGCCACTCTAAACTTTATTTCTAACTTTAGTTCTAAGCTATAAAGAGAATTATTTTTCATTTGTGCTTTGTAAGGCCATGCTTTATCTTGCTAGATTATGTATATATTTTTCTATTTTCTCCCAGTTGTCCTGTCCTATGTTATTTCTCAACTGGACATTTTACAATAAGGCCTACCTAAAATTACTGAAATTCTCTTAGCTCTAAACAGAAAGAGATCATTATTTAATTCAAAAATGCTAACTGCTTGAAAGACAACTGTGCAAAATCAGTGTAGTTTGACGAAGTTGGAGAAAGTTACAGGATATCTTGTTCTTCATAGACTCAGCAAATATGTTTAATTAGCGCTTGCTCTCCACTGGAGATGAAATCATCGTGTCTTTCCACCTTAGGAAGAGCCCAGCCCTCTTCCTGGCTCAGGCAGGAGGTAGGGATGCAGCTGTTGATACCTAGGCTAGAGGAGAGGAAGTGCAGTTGACGCAGAGGTCCATGGCGGTTGGGAAAGAAAGGATGCCTGGGATGACCTTGTGTTCATCAAGGACACCAGCATGTCCTTTCTGAGACTCTTCTACATCTTCCTTGGGCAAGATGAACAGGAGCAAAGCTCAGCTTGTGTGTGAACAGGAGGAAAATATTACAGGAAGTTTGGTCAACATTTTGATTAGAGATCTGTTGGTGATATTAAAGAGAAAAATATTTATACACAAAAAAGGAAAAAGGTAATATTTTGAAATTATAAGCTGTAAGTTTTGGAAAGCTCATATAGGTCCAAAAGAATCTTGTCTTAGCCCTTCCCATTCAAATGTTCCTGTAGCTAATAGATCTTATAAATAATTCAACCTCTTTCTTCTTCTTCTCACCTAGTAGCTATACCTGATTTATCAGAGGTAAGGTGTCAGTGAAATATTTGTCATTGTAGTTTTGTATTTCTGAAATCAATTTTATAAGTAGCATGTGAGGAATCTCTGCCATTCTGAATTGAATTCTGAGCTCAATATTAAAGTTGCCAAGACCTCTATTTCCATCCAGAGCTCAGGATATTTTACCCTAAAACATCAAGGAAGTACTTCACCCTCAAGGTTACAAAAATGTATAAAAAACATTATCATCTGGCTTTCATGACACCCTAGAACAGGCTCTTTTAAAACCTGTGTTTTCATACAGACACCAAGAGCAAATACTGCATGATGAAATCTTTGCCAGGTTAAAATGCACACATATTGTTGCCATGTAAGCAGTGAGCATTTTCTTGATTTTTACAGGTTATTTCATGCTGAAATTATGCCTATTTGCATGGATAGTCATTCTTTAAAACTAGCCACAGATGCAGTCCTAGGGAGCACGTAGATGTTTTTACAGGTGAACCGAAAGGGATGGGAGCCGTTCCAGACGCTCTGCACGCGGCCGTTGGCAATGGAGCCTGTTATTGTGAAGATGTGCTCTGCTAAGCGGACGTGAAGTTCAGTATCAGAGAAGCCTGGCATGAATTTTTTTTTTCATTTTCTTCATAAAATGCTTGTTGTAAACAAAAAGATGTGACATCTGACGTGGATGCAAAATTTGGTATCAGCATTGCTAGTTCATAAGTCACACAATATGGCAAGGGCCTTTTGTAAGAGGCAAGCAAGGATGTCCCTTTTTTATATTTTCCCCCAAGATTCAAAGAAAGTATGTCCTTTTTTCACATATTTGATTGAGGTTTCTTTTCTTTCCTTCTTTGTTTCTTTCTTTATCTTTCAGGGTTTGTTTGTTTTTGTTTTTTCTTTCCTGTTACTTGGCAGTGGAAATAACATACACAAATGATGAGTGGTAAAGAGTTTCTTTAGGCATTTGGAGAGCTACATTAGCAGATTTTTGCACAAGAAAACTAGTACTAGAGATACATTTAACATTGCTATGTTCAATGATTGTTGTTCTTCATATTGATTTTTAAAATGTGAAAACGCCCTTCTTTTTGCAGTAAATCCAATTTTCTAATAATTAAAGCCATCAAAAAGGACAATATGAAAATGTAGGAATATGCTTCTAGTGACATTCAGGTAGAGCAGCTGATACCATCATCACCTATGACTTCAATAATAATAATGTGTAACTTTGCTGACCGAACAGACTTGTGAAATGAGTACCTATGCATTGCTTTCGATGCTAAACTGTTCATTTATGTTTGAAAGGTGCTCAATAGGGCTTCTTCTCATTTCCCAAATGACTAAAATATTTTACAATTCAGCAATAGAGGGTATGCGGTGAATATTTGCATTTACCTTAGCATCTCTTTCTATAGTCACTTTCAAGCTACAATAATTTTAATGCAGAAATGGAATTTATTATCCAAAATTCACACAGCCTCAGAATTTAACCTTATTTCTTAAGTATAGACCACTTTCATCTTCTTGTATAATACGAATCTCAAAGCCCCAAAATTTAATCAATTGGTTGTCAGAGGCTGTGTTCTTATAATCTACTGTTTCTTCTGAAGATAAACAGTATCATTTTAGGCATTTGTGAAAGAGAATCATATTACTGGTGCTTAAGCAGTTTTTGCTTTTTTTTTTTTTTTAATCTTAATCCATCTTAAACCAGTGGAGCAGAAATATTTAAAAATGTTTCATTTCAAGCAGAGTGCATAATAAATTGCAATAATTGTAATGTGCCATAAATCCCAGAGCCTATGCATTTTGCATTTGATTCAGGATTGAGGTCAGGAAATTTGGAGAAATTTAAAGAAAATGATTCATCAGTCCTTTTGTTCTGTTGGCCAGGGTCCCGGGATTCTTGAGCTGTGCCCAGCTGACGAGCTTTTGAAGATGGCACAATAACCGTCCAGTGATGCCTGACCATGACAGCACAGCCCTCTTAAGCCGGCAAACCAAGAGGAGAAGAGTAGACATTGGAGTGAAAAGGACGGTAGGGACAGCATCTGCATTTTTTGCTAAGGCAAGAGCGACGTTTTTTAGTGCGATGAATCCCCAAGGTTCCGAGCAGGATGTTGAGTATTCAGTGGTACAGCATGCAGATGGGGAAAAGTCAAACGTACTCCGCAAGCTGCTGAAGAGGGCGAACTCGTACGAAGATGCTATGATGCCTTTTCCAGGAGCAACCATAATTTCCCAGCTGTTGAAAAATAACATGAACAAAAATGGTGGCACCGAGCCCAGTTTCCAAGCCAGCGGTCTCTCCAGCACGGGCTCCGAAGTACATCAGGAGGATATATGCAGCAACTCTTCAAGAGACAGCCCCCCTGAGTGTCTTTCTCCTTTTGGCAGGCCTACTATGAGCCAGTTTGATATGGATCGCTTATGTGACGAGCACCTGAGAGCGAAGCGTGCCCGGGTGGAGAATATAATTCGGGGTATGAGCCATTCCCCCAGTGTGGCATTGAGGGGCAATGAAAATGAAAGAGAGATGGCCCCGCAGTCTGTGAGTCCCCGAGAAAGTTACCGAGAAAACAAACGCAAGCAAAAGCTGCCCCAGCAGCAGCAACAGAGTTTCCAGCAGCTGGTTTCAGCCCGCAAAGAACAGAAGCGAGAGGAGCGCCGACAGCTGAAACAGCAGCTGGAGGACATGCAGAAGCAGCTGCGGCAGCTGCAGGAGAAGTTCTATCAGATCTACGACAGCACTGATTCGGAAAATGATGAAGATGGAAACCTGTCCGAAGACAGCATGCGCTCCGAGATCCTAGAGGC
>PVKN010021991.1:0-15328 GCA_004027915.1 Capromys pilorides
CTAAGGTTTATTGAAAGTGTTAATGTTTAATGGTTTGACCAATCTTACATATCAATATCTATTAATATAAACAGATTTGATGATAAAAATATGAATACAACCATTGTTAAATTTTTCTTGTTTTGAAAATCCTGTACTATATGTACTCTTGCTTGTTACTGTTTTCCTATCTTTGTTTCTGCTATTTTTACTCTTTAAAATAAAATCTAATAAGATGAAAAAATATAATAAAATCACAAAAAAGTAAAGCATCTGAAGAAATAAAAAAATGCATACAAAATAAAACTGATCAAGACAAAAAAAAATAATGAGAGACAGAGAGACACACTCAAGCTGTTGCTCTCTGCTGCCCTAGTTGGTTGGTTGCCTCTGTTGCAATTGTTGCTATTCCACCACTATGAACTGGATGCTCTCTGCTCTGTTCCACTCAGCTGTGAGGCAGCCGAATATGGACTGAAACTTCCGGTAACTGTGAGCTAAATAAACCTTCCCTTCCTTCAAAAAAAATAAAAAAATAAAAAAGAGTGAGCCACAAGCCAGGTGTGGTGGCACACACCTGTAATCCCAGCACTTGGGAGGCTGAGGTAGGAGGATTGGTGTGAGTTCAAGACCAGCCTGGGCTACAAAAGTGAGCTCAAGGCCAACCTGAACTGCATGGCAAGACCCTCTCTCAAAAAGACAAAAAAATAGTATGAGTGGGCTAGGGAGATAGCTCAGTAGCTTAAGGTGCCTGCCTAGCAAGCACAACGTCTTGAACTGATTCCCCAACTCCATAAAAAACTTCTAAACACAAACCAGAAGACCTTAGAGTGAAGTAATTCAAGACCTAAAAGAAAACTCTCAATGGGCTAGGAAGATTTTTCTTTTTTCATGGTACCAGGGACTGAACTCAGGACCTTTCACTTGCCAGGCAGGTGCTTATGCTGATGAGCTATCTCCATGGCTCTGACCTCTCTCTCTCTCTCTCTCTCTCTCTCTCTCTCTCTCTCTTTCATTTATGTATTTGGTACAGCTTCTCATTGCACAGCTTGGACTCATAGTGCTCCTCCTGTGTTCAGCCTCCCAGCACGGGGATTACAGATGTGTGCCACTACACTTGGATTCTGTTACTGGCTCACAGTGCCCTGGGGGCTGGATCAGGCCAAACCCTGTTCCCTGTGCTTGCCAAAGCAGGTGCTCAGTCTGCTGAACTTTCTCACCTGCACAATGCCTTTCGATAGTAACTCTCACAGTCGCTGGTCTCAGTTCTCAAGCAAAGAAAACAGATTGGCAAAGTGGATCAAGAAACAGAATCCAACAGCTTGTTGTATACATGAAATCCAATTAACCACAGACTAAACATCAAAGAACGAAATATAAGCAGCAGTACCTATTTTATTTTTAAGCTAAGTGGAATTCAAACCAAAACTGATGACAAGAGGCAAAGAAGATTCCTGCATATTGGTTAAGAGATCAATCCAACAGAAAGGGATAATTATAAACATATGTGCCAAACACCAGCATACCCAACTTCATGAAATGGACACTACTAGATATAAAAGATCATATAAATATCCACCAAATTATGGGGAGGGACCTCAGTGTCCCACTATGTCAATAGAACAACTAGACACAATAAAAAATGAGAGTTGAACCAAACTTTTGAACACATGCACTTAATAGATAGCTACAGTGTTGTGCCCATCAAGAAGAAAATATAGGGGCTGGCCAGATAGCTCAGTGGATTGAAGTACCTGCTTAGGTAGATGCAGGGACTGGGATTTGATTGTTGGCATGTCTTGCCTGCCCTGACCCCAGGCATGCTGAGATGGAGATTGAGACCGGGGTGTGGTGGTGTATGCCTATAACCTCAGCGCTTGGGAGGTGAAAACAGAATCACTATGAGTCCAATCTATATAGTGAGACCCTGTATGTCCTGTACTAAATACAAAAAAAAAAAAAAAAAAAAAGGAAGAAAATATAAATTCTTCTCAGTAACATATAGGACTTTCTCAAAAAGGACTACTTACAAGCCAATAAAGTGTACTTACGTAAATGTAACAGAATCAAAACTAGGCTGGAAAGGTAGCTTGACAGTCTAAGCGCCTGCCTGGCAAGTGCTATGGGCCCGGGTTCCATTGCTGGTACTGCATGCTGTGCTGACTACTGAAACCAGCATGGCAGTGTACCCTTGTAATCCCAGCACTGGGGAGGCTGAGACAGGAGGCCCATTATGAGTCCTAGCTGTGTAGTGAGACCCTATACCAAAATAATAATAATAATAATAATAATAATAATAATAATAATAATAAAGAATCAAAACTATGCCATGCATATTATCAGATCATAGCAAAGTGAAATGAAGTCAGTGGAAAAGGGAAACTATGCAAACAGAAAATTAAACAGTGCACTCTGAGTGGATCACAGAAGAAATGAAGGAAAAATTAAACAGCTCCTGGAATCAAATGTTAATGTCAGGAAAGAATACCAGAACACAATGTAAACGATCCTAAGAAAGAACTTTATAGCTGCTGGGTGTGGTGGTGCATGGCTACAATCCCAGCACTCAGAAAGGCAGAGGCAGGAGGATGCTGTGAGTTTGAGACCAGCTTGGGCAACAAAACTAAGTTCAAATCTGGCCTGAACAACATAGTGAGACCTTGTCTCAAACAAAACAAAACACGGCTCCTCCAAAACCTTTATAACTTTAGTATCTATATCAGAAAAACAGGGGCTGGGGAGATAGGTCCATGGCACAAGTGCCTGCCTGGCAAGTACAAGGTTGTGAGTTCAAACCCTGATCCCACGAAAAAAAAAGAAAAACAAAGCAAGTCTAAATAAATAATCTAATGCATCTCTAGGTCCTAGAAAAACAAGAACAGTCCAAATCCTAAACTAGTACAAGAAAGACAAGTTTTAAAGATCAAAGCAGAAATTAATGAAATTAAGACTAAGAAATTTAAAAAAATGAATTAAAAAGCTAGTGTTCTGAAAAAAATAAACAAAATAGGCAAACACCCATTTTCACAAAAGAAAGGAAAAAGACAAAGAAAGAACCAAAATTAATGCAATTAGTAATTAAAAAGATACCACCAAAATCTAAAAGGCAATTAATAACTTGTACTCGAAAAATGCAGGGGAAATACACAGGTTCCTAGATACATATGAATTACTGAAACTGAAACAGTTCAGTTTTAAAACAGTTTAGTTAGTAGAAGAAGATATAAACACCCTGAATAATCCCATAACAGACAATTAAATTAAAGCAGTAATAAAAAATCTACCAACTAAGAAAAACCCAAGACTCAGTGGCTTCACTGCTGAATTCTATAAGAACTTCAGGAAACATCTAATGCTAAATATGAAATAGAAAGGGAAACAGAGCTCCCAAGGTCATTTTGGAAACTAGTGTTACCCTGATTCCTGTCTTACTCTTCTCTCATTGCTGGGACAAATATCCGACACTCAATTTAGGGAAGGAAAGGTTTATTTAGCTCACAGTTACTGGAGGTTTCAGTCCATATTCAGCTGGCTCCAAAGTAGAGTGGCACATAGAGGAAACAACCTTTCAGGGTGGAAGCGAAGAACAAGAGCGAAGGGAGGAGGGAGTAGCAGCAGCTCAAGCAGCTAACTTCTCTTCCTCCCTTACACTGAAATGCAAATCACCTGCCCCAGGGGAGGTGCAGCACCCACACCCACAATAACCAATCACAAATTCCAGAAGCCACCCCATGACTGCATGAGGCTTTGAGGGGACATCTATACACAAATCCTAACAATTCCCAAACCAGAAAAGGAGTGTTACAAAGTAGAACTCAAAAACAGAAAGCAACAAATCATCCAAAAGATGACACATCATGACCAAGTGGACTTCATCCCAGGGATGGAAGAAGGCTCAACATATGCAAGTTTCTCTAATTTTTTTTTGGCAGGACTGGGGTTTGAACTTACAAGCTTGCACTGGCCAGACAGGCACTTGTGCCACAGAGCTATCTCCCCGGCCCCTAGAACATATGCAAGTGAATAATGTAACACACCACGTAAGCAGAAACAAGAACAAAAGTCACATGATTAGCTTAATACATGCAGAAAAAAACTTTTATCAAATCCAATATAGCTCATTGGTACAAATGCCTGCCAGGAAAGTGCAAAGTGCTGAGTTCAATTCCTGATTTAAAAACAAAAAGCACTACAAAAATCCAATATCTATTCTTTCTTTCTTTATTTAGTTGGACCAGGGTTTGAACTCATGACCTTGCACTTGCCAGGCAGGCACTAGTGCCAAGGAGCCCCTCTTCCCAGCCCCTCCCATTCATAATTAAAAAAAAGAACTATAAAGAAAATAGGTGCAGAGAGGGCTGGGGAGATAGCTCAGTGGCACAAGTGCCTGGCTGGCAAGGGCAAGGTTCTGAGTTTGATGACATGGTCATGAAAAAAAAAAGATGTGAAAGGACCTTATCTCAATCTGGTTGAAGTCATTCATGACAAATCTACTGCCAACTTCATATTAAATGGGGAAAAGCTGTATGCTTTCCTTCTAAATTCAGGAACAAAGAGGGAAATTAAAAGGGAAGAAGAGTTTAAAAAGAAAAGAGGAAAGAAAGAAAAAATGGAAAGAAAGCTTTTGCAGGTGGGGAGGAGAAGACGAATTGAAGAGAGGGTAGGGGAATGGGGAAAAAAAAACAAAAAAGAACTGGGGCCACATAGCTCAGCAGACTAAAGCAGCTGCTTAGGCAGGAGGAGGGATCAGGGTTCCATCTCTGGTGTGCTGTACCAGCCCTGCCCCTGTGTGGGGGGTGGCACTGAGACGGTAACTGAGACTGGGTGTGGTGGCACCTGCCTGTAATCCCAGCGCTTGGGAGGCTGAAAACAGGAGGACCACTGGGAGTTCCATTGGAGTAGTGAGACCCTGTAGACCCTAGACTAAATACACACACACACACACACACACACACACACACACACACACACACACATACAAAACAAAACAAAACAAAACAAAACAGAAACAAGTTATGTCAGGTACAGGTACAAATTTTCTGTGATGACTGTGATCATTATGCCTATCTAAAATGTGCCAATAAAATCTGATTGGAAAAAAAGTCTGGAAAAGACAAGAAAGTTTAGTATCACCACTTCTGTTCAATATGGTACTGAAAACATTAGCCAGAGAAATCAGGCAAGAAAAAGAAATAAAAAGGGATATGATAGGAAATGAAAGACATCAAGTCATCACTATATACAGACACCATGATCCTCTTCAGAGATGATCCAAAAAATCTCATGTACTAAAAGACTCCTAGAAATAATGACCAAATTCAGTAGGATAGCAAGAGAGAATCAACACATGAAACCTGATGGCATTCCCATACACGAATAAATTCACTGAGAAAGAAAATTAGGGATACAACACCTTTCACAATAGCATCAAAAATTGAATACTTGGGAATTAACCTAGCCCAGGAAGTGAACCTAAGCAAGGAAGTGAAGGACCTCTATGATGAAAACAGTATCATTCTGAAAAAGGAGGTTGAAGAGAACATCAGAAAGCTGAAATATTTCCCTGTTCTGGATAGTCAAAAACAATATAGTCAAAAGGATCATGCTTGTGGTTATGGCTAATATTTAGCTGTTCCCCCAAAGCCCCATGTTCTCATAGGAGGGGATTTTGGGAGTGTGATACTGGATTGAGTCACTGATTGGTTTAGTATAGTTCTGGGTGTGGGTGACAAATTTACTGGGTTTGGATGGCACCAATTTCTGAGACCCACACCCAGACAGGGAAGAAAAACTCTCCAAGCAGAACTGCTGACCGTAGCTGCAGCTGCAGAGACATCAAGATAACAGGGAGCCAGAGCGGGCAAAAGGAGCTGAGCAACTGCCCTGGGCAGCGCACCTGTAAGATGTAGGTATGATAAGAGTCCCAACTCGCCCAGACCCAGCCTAAAAATTTCCCACTCCTCTCTACCATATTTCTCCTCTATCCCAACACCCCTACAAAACCTTCCCTCCTTTCCTATCTGCATGAGGCTAATAGTCTTATTGCCCTTGGCCCACCTGCACCCAAGCTCAAATAAATACCACTTTTTTTCGGGGGGGGGGGGGGCAGGCTCAGTCCTGCCCTGAGGGTGGGGCTGGCACAGTTTGTGATGCCAGGGATCAAACCATGGTCCCCTGCACCTCCCTAAGCTTGTCTAAGCAGGTGCTTTAGACTGCTGGGCTATTTTGTGGCCCCATAAATTTCACCATTGGTTCAATTTTGCCTGACTTGTGGTCCTGGTTCATGGTCCAGGTTACTTTAACATAGCTAATAGACACCCGCAGCCTGGATGGAATAAAAAGGGAAAAGAGGAAAGTCCCGCTACTTCCTCCCTAACCATGCCACGAACTCTTTCTCCTTCACCATGCTGCTTGCCCTGGGAACCTGTCAACTATAGACTGAAATCTCTATAAATTGTGAGCTAAAACAAACCTTACCTCTTTTAACTTGTGGGTGCCAGGTATTTTGTCCCAGCGATGAGAGAGAGTAACTAAGACACTTGTAAAACTGACATACAGGTTTATTGCAATACTAGTGAAAATACTGATAGCATTCCTCAAAGAGCTGGAGAAACAATCCTACAATTCATATGGAATCAGAGAAGACTAATAGCAAAAGAAATCCTGGACAACAAGAGCAAAACAGGAAAGCACCACAGTCTGAGACTTCAAGTTATAATACAAAGCCACAGTGATTAAAAACAGCATGGTGCTGGAATATAAAATAAAACAAAACAAGAAAAACAGGCGTGTGACTGAGCATGGTGATGCACGCCTATAATCCCAGTGCTCGGAGGCTGACACAGAAGGATCTTTGGGAGGGTGAAACTACCTTGCGCTACAAAGTGAGCTCAAGGCCAGCCTGAACTTCATAGCAAGACTCTTTCTCAAGAACGACAAGACTAAACAAAACCAAACCAAACATGTGGATCAACGAAACATAACAGAGGATGTAGAAACAACTCCAAGAACATTCAGCTATCTGATCTTTTATGAAGAGGCCAAAAAAAGGTGCTGGAGCCGGAACTTTCTGGACTGAGCTTCCAGGTATCGTCTCCTGGAGCTTGAGCAGCAGCATGAGAATGTCAAAGACAATGGCCAAGAATAAATTAAGAGGGCAGAAGCCCAAGAATGTATTTCACATAGCCAGCCAAAAAAAGTCTAAGTCCAAAAACAGAGCAAAACCAGTTACCACTAATCTTAAGAAGATAAACATTGTGAATGATGAAAAAGTGCGCAGAATGAATAATGCTTTTGTAAACATGCAGAAGGCTCTTGCAGACTTCTCAAAAAGGCTGAGTCTTGAATCTTGGCGGAAAGAGCGGATTAATCAACCGCATCATGAAAATGAACCAGTTAATGTTGCTGAAGCTACAAGTTTAATGGCTCAATTACAATATGTTGGAGAGATGTATCAAATTCAAAACAACTCAATAAAGTAAGTATTTTATACAGCTTTTAAAAAAAGAGATGCTGGAGGAAAGATACCCCCTTTAGTAAATGGTGCTGGGAGTCCTTTTTTTTTCTTTTCTCATTGCTTATGTTGGCTTCTCTACCATGAATGGTTGCCCTTCTGCTGCAACATCCTACTACAGAGCCAGCCGATTACGACTGAAACCTCTACAAACTGTGAGCTAAATAAACCTTCCTCCTTTATCTTTGGGTGTCAGGTATTTTCTTTCACCAGTGAGAGAGAAGTAACCAAGACAGAATTTGGCACCAGAAAAGTGGAGTTGTTACTGTGGCTATACCTGAGCAGGTGGTTCAGGAGCCTTTGGGAATGGCTTGTGGGAAGAGCTTAGAAAGATTCAGAGATACAGCATGGTGAGATAGCTCAGTGGTCTAAAGCACCTGCTTAGGCAAGCTTAGGCAACAGCGGGGACTGCAGTTCAACCACTGGCACCACATGCTGCACCAGCCCCACCCCCAGGGCAGGTTGAATCAGCCATAACATAAATAAACAAACAAACAAACAAAGTTAGAAAAGAGAAAGATTCAGTGATAACTGGCTGTTTTGGTTTGGGTCTAGATATCTTTTCAAAGCTTCATGTGCTGGGCTTCTAGAGTTTGTGATTAATTCATGATCCAATGCCGGGATTATGAGTGTCAGTGCTGCTGGGATTATGGGTCTGAGTACTACACCCACCCTGGGGCAGAGAGCCTGAATGCAATATAAGGCAGAGAAAGAGGCGTGCTCTCTGCTGCTACTGCTGCTCCTCTCTTTTTGCTCTTGCTATTTTCCACCACCATTAACTGGTGCCCTCTACCATGTGCCACTTTACCTTGAAGCCAGCTGAGTATAGACTGAGACTTCCACAAACCATGAGCTAAATAAACCTTTCTTTCCTTAATGTTGGAAGCATTTCCTCAAGTGTTTTGTCCCAGCAATGAGAGAAAAGTAAACAAGACACTGGCTGAAAAAGTAGAGCTGGAGCACCTTAGGCAGTTCTGTATGGGAGATTCTACTCAGAGCTCAGAAAATCCACAGGCTGATAGGAACCCTGTCAGTAGGTGACTAAATGATTCTTACTCATGTGATGTGTAATGTAAAAGGGACCCCTGTAAATTGTCATATGCCAATAAAAATGTCATAAGTGGTTAGAAAGGAAGGAAGGAAGGAAGGAAGGAAGGAAGGAAAGAAAGAAAGAAAGAAAGAAAGAAAGAAAGAAAGAAAGAAAGAAAGAAAGAAATTGTGTCAGTAAAGACCAGGCTTGAGAGGTTTCTACTGGGAAGAAGGACTGCTTTGGCAGTTTCAAGTCCATGATGTGTTTTATACCATGGCAGTAAGTTTGTCTGCATTTTTCTTGTGTTCACAGATTTTGTCTGAGACTGACATTAAGAATGGTAGACAAAACTGGTAGAATAAATTTCAAGGCAGTCAAATGTTAAGGTAGTGGCACGTGTATTGCTTGGGCTTTTAGACAAATTTATATTGAAAATCAAGAGCAGAAAGCCCAGCAGAATGATTCACAACACTGTGAGTTTAGCCAGAAAGGAAACTCCAGTAAAGCTGTGGACTGCAAAGATAAAGCAGGGGAGATCTTGATTGCTGAGTAGGAACAGAAGAAGAGAAAAGATGGCCTGAGGGCATAAGAAGCAGCAGGACTCTGCCCTTTGCAGCCTCAAAATAAAGTGAAGGAATTCGCTTTGAGAAGGAAACTCCCACACAGCATGTTGCAGAATGGCAGCAGCTGTACCATGTTTCAGAATGGTGGCAGCACAGAGAATTTGTTCCTCAGAAACAGACTGCTCAGTGATCCAGGCACTCAATCCTCACTGCCAAGAGAGGTGGAAACCTGGCTACTGCTCCTGCTGGCAGCAGACCTTGCCATCTTCCACGTGGTGCTGGTTTTAGGTGCACGCAGAAAGCAAGAGTTGTAGGGGACAGAAAAGCTTCCACCCAGATTTCAAAAGAAGGCCTTGGAGATAAGGCATTGTGCCCCCAAGGGGGCAGCATATGAAGCTATGAGTGTGAAGCCAAAGGTGCAGTGGAGACCTCAGAAGTTTGGAGAAGCCAGCGATGTGGATCATCTAAGGAAAGCTGCAAGGAAGAAGCAGAGTCAGCTCATGAGAAAAGCCATGGGAACTGCGATCGCCAGCAGTGCCACCGAGGCAGAGCCACCCAAGCTCTTTGGAGGTCACAGATTGCTTCAGATGCTGCACATAGAACTACAGAGCTCAACATTTGCAGTGTTGGATTTTGGATTTGCCTTGGTCCCATTCCTTTGTATCCCCATTTGTGACTTCTGAAATGGAAATATCATTTCAGACATTTCCATCTTGTGCCATTTATTTATTTTTTTACTTTACAGCAAATATTTTATTTTACTTTTACGTTTTAAATTTTTTAATTTAGTTTAATGAGAAAAAGATAAAATAGCAATGAAACAGTTTCAAAACAGGTTATTAGGATGGTTATAATAATTAACACATTGTATATTTTTTTCTTCATGGTACTTATTCAGAGTACAAGATGTAGACATGATATTTTGTCTAAACAATAAACCTTTCTTCCTCTTGAACTAAGAGAAAGTAGCTGTATATCTATCCTAACTATCTTGTATATACATATATTTTTTTTCACTACCAAATGGTCCTTTATTTATATTATCTTGTGCCACTTAATATTGGAAGTATTTAACTTTCTCTTTATTTGTACAGAGTCTGTGTGTGTGTGTGTGTGTGTGTGTGTGTGTGACCAAGATTTGAACTCACAACCTTGCACTTGCCAGGCAGGCACTTGTGCCATGGAGCTATCTCTGTACAGGGTCTTATAGCTAAGAATTTGTCTTTACATCTCAGCAGAGACTTGAGACTTGGACTTTTTAGCAATGCTAAAACTGTTAGCACTTGGGCAACTTTTAGAGATGAGCTAAAATGCCTCTTATTTAAGGGAATGTACATGAGTCCTGTTGGGGCCAAGGGTGGAATGTGGGGGTTTGTGCCTAGACGTCCTCCTCCCCCTAAGGCCTCGTGTAGTCATGGAGGTGTTGAGCTTTTTGGAGGTGGCTGAATCTAGGACATGCAATGCTGAGGTTAAGGGTGCTGTGATTGAGGCTGGGTGGTTGCTGGACCATTCCACTGATTGGGTTGGCACCATCCTAGTCCTCGTGGTCTGGGTAAGCAGAAGGGGCAGAGTCTTGTTTCCCCCTTTTTGCTCTTGTTGCTTTGCTGTGTTTCTTCACCAGGAACAGTTGTCCTTCTGTCACACCACTTTACCTGAGAGCCGGCCAAAATCTCTACAAACTGAGCTAAAACATCCTTCTTCCTTTACTGTTGGGTGCCGATTATTTTGTTTTAGCAATGAGCAAAGTAACTGAGACACCAAGCAAAGTAGTATATTGTCTTAATTACTGTAACTTTATAACAACTCTTGATGCCAGGTCATAAGTCACCACTCTTGACAATTCTTTGTAAATATCTACATTATTCTTTTTCTTTCTTTTCAGGAATCAAGCCTCTATGGTACTAGTATCTATATTACTGTATAATTTTTTTTTTTTTTTGGACTTTTTGAGACAGAGTCTCACTATGTAATTCAGGCTGGCCTTGAGCTCACTTTTGTAGCCCAGGCTGTTCTCGAACTCACACCGATCCTCCTGCCTCAGCCTCCCAAGTGCTGGGATTACAGACGTGTGCCACCACACCCAGCTACTGTATAATTTTTAAATCAGATAAATTTCAAAGAAAATTCTGTTGAGATTTTTATAATTGTCTTTGTATATATAAATCAATTTTGAAAGAAATTAACATTTTATGTTAAATATTCATATTCATGAATATCATATATTTTTAGCTTTTATTGATGTTTTCTATAAACTTTACTCTTTTTTTAGGGGGTACTAGGGATTGAACTCAGGACCTTGCACTTGCTGGGCAAGCACTTATGCTATTGAGCTTTCTCCCTGGCCCTATAAACTTTAATTTTGCATATATTTCTGATAGTTTTGTTACTGGCTACTTGATTTTGTGATGCTGTAATAAATGTTGCCCTTTAACATTTAAAAAAAGTTGCTGTGAGAATGGCTGTTCATGGACTCTAGATGTGTATTTTTCATCATGTACTAAACCAAACTCAAAGGGTCAAAGATCTTAGTACTGCAACAGTTAACTCAATGGAAGATAAAATAGGTAAAATTCTTTTAAAAAATACATATATATATATATATATATATATATATATATATATATATATATAATGACTGGCTCAGCCTGTCCTGGGGGTGGAGCTGGTGTAGCATATGGTGCTAGGGATCAAACCGCGGTCCCTGTGATTGCCTAAGCTTGCCTAAGTAAGTGCTTTAGACCACTGAGCCCAAAATAGGTAAAATTCTTCAAGGCATAGGCAAGGACTTCTATTTTATTTTATTTTTTGGCGGTACCAGGGATTGAACTGAGGACCTTGCACTTGCTAAGCAGGCTCTTATTCTACTGAGCTATGTCCCCGGCCCCCAGGACTTTTATTTTTGGAGTCAGGGTTTTTGGTTTTTTTTTTTTTTTTTCAGTCCCAGGAGTTGAACTCAGACAGGTGCTTATGCCACTGGGCTATTTCCCTGACCCTGGAGGTGTGGTCTTCATTGGTAGTTGAGTCAGGCCTGAGCTCACTTTGCAGCCCACACTTGCCTTGAGCTCATGACCGTCCTCCTGCCTCAGCTTCCTGAGTGCTGGGATTACAGGCATAAGCCACCATGCCCAGTAAGGACATTCTGAACAACACCCCAATGGCACAAGTAATAGCCATGAGTTGACAAATGGGACCACACAAAAGCAAACAGATTCTGTGTTTGGTGCTGTTTCAAGAGTTTCACCTATGCCAGCTCAGTCAATTCCTGTGAGAACTCTAAGTAGATATTTTCAGTTCGTTCTGTAGATTGTGCTGCGAGGCAAAAAGGGATGCAGACTCCTATGTGGCTAGTTATTGAGATGGGAATCTGGATTCATGCTCTTGCCACTAGGCGATACTATTATCCAGTACTGAGTAGAACATTCTGCATTTTAGGTTTAACTATGTTAAATTAGAATGTGAAAAACTAGACCTATTATTATTTGTTTAAAAATAATTTTTATGGAGCTGGGGAGATAGCTCTGTGGCACAAGTGCCTGCCTGACAAGTGCGAGGTGGTGAGTTCGAACCCTGGTCCCATAAAAATAAAAACAAAATTTAAAAAATAAAAATAATGCCAAAAAATGTCAACAAATTCTTCACTGAGCCTGCATTGGGTTGAGTATTGATGATCAATGTGGGGAAAGTGACTGTGCTAAAACAGGCTGATTCTTTTCATTATGCTGCTGGGGGATTGAACCTGGGCCTCATGCATGCTAAGCAAGCACTACCATGAAACAACATCCCTATCCTGCATTTTTTCTCCTTTCTTTTCTCCTCTCCTCTTCTTCTTTCACTTTTCCTCTGTCTTCCCTCTTCTTCCCCTCCCTTTTCTCCTCCTTCTCCTCTTTTTCTTCCTCTTCCTCCTCCTCTTCTTTGTTCCTCTTCTTTCCTCTTTACTCCTTCTTCCCTCTTCTCTAGCTCTTTCTCTCTCTCTCTCTTTCCTTCTAGGACTGAACCCAGGGCCTTTGCACCATTGCCCAGACTGGGTTTAAATCTGTGATCCACGCCATGGCAGAGTGCTGATGTCCTAGGCATGTACCTCTGCACCTGGCCTCCATTCACATTATTTTTATTATTATTATTTTTTAAATTTTATTTATTTATTTATTTATTTATTTATTTGTTTGTTTGCTTGTTGTATTTGTTTGTTTCTTTATTTATTTATTTTGTGGCTGGCTCAGCCTGCCCTGGTGGTGGCGCTGGCGCAGCATGTGGTGCCGGGGATCGAACCGCAGTCCCTGCAGTTGCCTGAGCCTTCCTAAGCAGGCGCTTTAGACCACTGAACCATCTCGCTGGCCCCCTCCATTCACATTAGAGATGGACACTACAGGTAATTTGGAGGTTGCAGAATGCTGACTATCCTCTACTTAGTTTTTGAAACCTGCTCCTTTTTCCCCATTCCTACATAAACTAGGCCCTCTTTCACTTGAGTATTTGATCAGTGGAGGCCAGCAGGTAAGGGAGAAATTAGATGGAAGAGAATAATATTAGGGCATTTAATCCTCGCTTCCTTTATCTTGGTTTTCATTCCTTCTTTTTTTAAAAAATAACTTTATTTGTTTCTTCATGTATGTATGTTATGGCTGGCTCAGCCTGCCCTGGGGGCAGGTCTGGTGCAGCATGTGGTGCTGGGGATCAAACTGCTGTCCCTGTGGTTGCCTAAGTTTGCCTAAGCAGGCGCTTTACACTGCTGAGCTATCTCGCCGGCCCTAATCATTCCTATCTATCTATCTATCTATCTATCTATCTATCTATCTATCTATCTGTATATTTTTTTTTTTGTACTGAGGAATGAACTCAGGACCTTGTGTTTGCCAGGCAGGCACTTATGCTGCTGAGCTACATCCCCAGCCCCCTATGTTTGTGATCCATGATAAATGCATTCATTGTAGGGTATTGGTACCTACACGTGTTCATTATGTGAGGCTTCCTCTGTGCCTTCCAAGGTCAGCCTCAGCACAGCTCCTTCTTTCCTGCTTGGTCTTAGTAACCATATCTCTCTTCAACCTTTTGGATCTAGAGGTAGTTATCAGCTTGGTTACTGTTAATCCCGAGTTATTATGTTACTCTCTCTTGTGGTTTTCCTATGTCCACACTTTCATAAATAGGTCTTGCTAAACACACCCTCCTTGAATTATCCTATCTTGAGTGTGCCATCTGTTTCCTGTGGAGTCAAAACAAATATGGAGTGAGGGTGGGGAAGAGTGATGTCATGGAAAATGGCAAAGTAGAATCCTCTTGGCATCTGACCTTTTATTGAGTAACTACTGAGCTGGCAAATACTGTCAATTAACTCCGTGGAAAGCTAGACTCTAGGAGAACAGCAACAGCACATAGGAGAAGGTCTGCCGAGGAAAGAGGGTGGTAAGTCTTGATGAATTGATGCTAACCACAGGCAGCCATGGCAGCAGAAGTCTGTAGCTCCGAGGTGGCTTGCTGATGTGCAAATGGGCAACAGGGACTTTGTCTTCCAACAAGTAGGGTTGTATGTTTTGATCTGCCTGGAAGTTCGCTAAGGGACCCCCATATAGACTGGCGTCCTTCCAGTCTCCATGAGTCTGGCCAAATAAAACAGTGGCTTCTGTGAGCATTTAATTAATTAATTAATTACTTTTTGAAACTGGGCCTGCATATAGTTCGGGCTGGCCTTGAGCTCACTTTGTAACCCAGGCTGGTCTCACACTTGCAATGGATCCTCCTGCTTCTGTCTCCCAAGTGCAGGGATGACAGGTGTACACCACCACTCTTGGAGATATACATCAAGCAACGACAATCCTAGGATACGGCGGAGGGAGGCAATCTGACTTTCATAGTCAAAATTTTAATGTTCAAAATGTCCCATTACCATAAATAGGAAAGAGCAAAGAAACAGGAAAGTATGGCTTGCCCATGGTAAACAAAGGCTCTGATAGAAATGTTTGAAGAAGCCTGGCCATTTGACTTACAGAAAAATATTTAAATTAGCTGTCTAGGGCTGGGGAGATAGCTCAGTGGAATAAGTGCTTGCCTGGCAAGTGCAAGGTCCTGAGTTCGATCCCTGGTACCACCCATAAATAAATAAATAAATAAATAAATAAATAAATTGTCTTAAATATATACTGAAAAAATAAGAACTAGTAGAAACCATAGACAAAGAGCTAAGAAAAATCAGGATGATAATGTATGAGTATAAAATATTAATAAAGAAGTAGAAATGATGGAAAA
>PVKN010021992.1:0-15325 GCA_004027915.1 Capromys pilorides
ATTATTTGGCCAATCTTACATACCTATATCTATTAATATAGGTATGTGTCTTACAAACCTATATCTATTAAACAAACTTGATGATGAAAATATGTAATACAACCATTGTTAAACCTTTGTTCCTGTTTTGAAATTCTGTACTATATGCACTCTTGCTTGTTACTCTTTTTCTAACTGTTTTTACTCTTTATAATAAAATGTTAAATATTCAAAAAAATTTAAAAAAATAAATTTAAAAAATAAATAAAATACACCTCTTCTGCCCATAAAGCCAGTTCAAGATCTTTGAGCTCCAGAGCCACTGCAATTGCCCTCCATATACATTGGCTCAGCCTCTGCCATGCTAGCCTGCAGTTACACCTGCCTGGACATAAAGAATGCCTTCTTCTATCTTTAGTTGGCTCCTGTCTGACAGCCCCTCTTCACAAAGACTCCAGTTCTAGACTCAAAGGTTTCAACTTCCTAGAGGTTCAAAACTTGTTCACCCTCTTTAAATATGATTACTGCATTTCTAATTAATGACACCCAAGCTTCCTGATGAAAAAACACAAAAACTTTGCTACCATAGAAACAGGTTACAAAAACAAGAGGAAAAAAAAAAAAAGCCTAAGTTTGCAAATTTCTTAGATCTGTTGACTTCAATAAAATCTGGATCCTTGAATTGTCAAAAACAATGATGCAGCCAGGTATGGTGAAACATATCTGCAATCCTAGCACTTGGAAGTCTCAGGCAGTTGTGAGTTTGAGGCTGGCTGAACTACAAAGTGAGTTCAAGGCCAGGGTGAACTGCATAGTAAGATCCTGTCTCAAAAAAAAAAAAAAAAAGGATTCTGCTTATGGAGACTATAAGAACCTGAGCCTGGGAATGCCCAGTGGCCTACTTGTGCAAATACTTGGTTCCAGTCATTAAGAGTGGCTTCTCTCTTTTACCTTTGTGCCCTAAATAGCCACTGCCAATCTGATCAAAAAAGCTGACAAGCTTACCTTAGACCAAGACCTAACTGTCGAGGTGCTACATGCTGTACTGGACTTCCTGAATAACTGTAGACCACTTAATCCTGCCACATACCTGCCCAACAAGCTGGCCCACCAGACCATGCTTGAAAAATAACCCCACTGACAGATACTGAGTATATCCCATTTATGGATAGAAATAGCTCTGTTAGAGTTCACAAGGCTGGCCTGATAGCTCAGCTGACTAAAATGCCTGCTTTGGCAGAGGGCAGCAGCCAAATTTGATCCCTTATGTGCTGTGTGGGCCTGAGACAGTGATTGAGAATGGGCATGGTGGCATGCGCCTGTAATCCCAGAGCTTGAGAGGCTGAAAACAGGAGGATCACTATGAGTCTGTCCTACGTAGTAAGACCCTGTAGATCCTGAAGACTCTGTAGACCCTGTCCTAAATATAGAAAAAGAAAAGAAATAGAGTCCAATAGGGTACCTATACTTTCATCATTGTGGTCAAAGCTATTTTGTCCAAAACTCTCCTCCTAGTGCTTTCTGTTGTAGTTTGAAAACCTGCCACCAGTACAAAATAATTTGATCCAGAGGTCTAAGCCCCCTCTAGGGATCCAGTTGACTGCAACATCAACCCTAATCACCATACCTTCCCCACTATATGTTTGGCAACCTCGAGCCACTATGCTGGCACCTGTATACCTACAACCAGCTTCAGCATCTTGGTCACCAGTCCTGAACTTCCTGCATTCCCTACTTGCATTGAGAAGACAACAAAAGTTTACAAGGTCCTGCTATAAAAGATCATTCCTAGGTATGTCCTACCCTTGGCCATTGACAGTGACAATGGACCTACATTTGTAACAGAGATAACTAAATAAAAACTACATACAACACACAGGCCACAAGCTCTAGAATAGTTTATTTTTTAAAGTTTATAACCAGCTTCATAAAAATTTAGCTGAAAGAGCAATTATACCTGTAGACATCCCTGCATGTACTATATTAACAACTCTTAAAGTTTCAGAAGTTCATCCTTAGATCTCCTGAAAATTTTACCTAGACCAGACAGCTCACTCTAAAGAGATGGCACACTCAGGCCCTGCTATGATGATGCACATTGTATTCTGTCTCTGTACTTTCTGCTTTCTTATCTCATATAAACCCTAGACCACCAGAGACCAGGGGCTGATATTCTGGGAATGATCCCAATCAGTGCCTGTTGACAGAAATAAATCCACCTCCAAATCCTGGGTGTCATTTCAATGTTTCTGCTTTCCATAACAAATGGAGTGTCAGATTGAGATATGTAGGGGGGAGAAAAGCAATACAAGAGCAATGCATGATGCATAGGTTTATCTATTAATTCCCAAAGAGTGCCAAGAACTAAAAATAAATCTAAAATGAAGAAAAATGGTTTACAACTATGGTCAGGAGGCATATCTGGCTGTTGTCAGCCTTTAGAACTTCTTGATTGCAAAGAGCAGCTTAAAGTATTGTTCTTTTATTTACACTGATCTGTATGTGTTAAAGGACATTTTTGTTAATTAAGGGTGGTGACTGCCAGAAAAATAGGCCTCACAGACTACAAGTGTAAGCAAGAGTAATGGACCAAGAGCTCAGTAATCTGGCTCTGAAATCCCAGCCCCCAGGGGCAGCTCCTAGGAGGTGGCTGAATGTGGCAGGGACTTTAAGGCTGTTGTTTACCTGGAGGCCAGGGGACTTCTCTGATGGGTGACTGTGGCTCAAGGAATCCTCAAAAATTCTGGTGCATCTTTCTTAGACTGTACTGGGCTTCTCTCCCTACTGATCCCTTACCTCCTCTTCACAGTGCAGACTGGTGGCTTGCCTAGGCGTACTGTCTCAATCCCATTTTCTATCACAGAGATCTCACTAATTAACATCTTTGCAAATGTAACTCCATCTTGGCTTCACTTCTAAAAGGAACCACATTAGTGTGTGTGGTCAATGATCCTTCTTTTCAAATTGTAAATCTCTCTAGATGTTACCATAAAATTCCACAAAGATTCTTCCCAGGTGAGCTCCTCCATTCATGCCCTTTCAACAAAGTATTTTTATGACACTTATAGGTTTAGAGCATAATAGAGTTGAACATAAGAGCCAAGAATGGTGGCACACACCTTCGATCTCAGCACTTTAAGAAGCTGAGGCAGAAGGATTATAAATTTGAACCTAGCCCACACAATTTAACAAGAACCTATCTCAAAAGAAAAAGGGCTGCAGCTCAGTGCAGAGGTCCTAAGATCCATCTCAACAGTAAAAACTGACCCTAAATATATATAAATAAATGAATAAAGTATTAAAAACAAGATTGTTTAAAAAAAAAAAAACTGTGGATGTAGCTCAGTGAAAAGATACTAAGAAACAGAACAATTGAATAGAAGGTCCAAACATTTTACTCATGCCCTAGCCCTGTACATTATTGCCTTCTTCATTATCGACATCTCCCAACATTTGTTAAAGCTAATGACCCTAGGGCTGAGGAGATAGATCAGTGGCATAAGTGCCTGCCTAGCAAGTATAAGGTCCTGGGCTCAATTCACGGTACTGCAAAAACAAAACAAAACGACAAACAAACAAACAAAAAAAACTAATGACCCTACATTGATATGCTATTATTCAGGGTTCATCAATTATACAAGGACTCACTCTTGGTATATAGATTTGAACAACTGTGACATGACACTCAGCAATCTAGTATGATGTTGAATATTTCCATTGCCCTGAGTCCTTTCAGCCATATCTGTGCATCCCTCCTTCCCTAAAACCACTGGAAATCACTGATCTTTTCACTGTTCTTACCTTTTTCATAATGGCAAATATGTATGCCACACAGTATGTAGTTCATTCAGATCAACTTCTTTCACTTAGTAGTTTGCACTTAAGTCCCCTTCATGTCTTTTCATAGCTTGATAATCATCACTCTTGAGGCCCAAATAAAATTTCATTGTTCGTATGTGCCATAGTTTCTTTATTTACTTGCTGATAGACATCTTAATCATTCCCAAGTTTTGGTAACTTCATTTTCAGCTTTTCATCACTGTGACAAAATAATTAAGCAAGGTGATCTAGAGGGAAAAGGTTTATTTTGGCTCACAGTTTCAGAAGTTTGAGTCCATGGTCACCTGGATCCATTCTCCAGGACTATTGTGAGACAGAACATCATGGAGGAGGACTCCATTCACCTTATGGCAGCCAGGAAGCAGGGAAAGAGTGACACAGCATGTGCTTCAGGATTCTTCCTGACACTTTTCTCCCATCTGGGCCTCATCCATACTAGACAGGGTCAGCCACACACAAGGTGGGTCTTCACCCTCTCAGTCTGCTGGCCTACATGCAGTCCTCACTGGAAATATCCTCACAGACACAGCCAGACACACTCACAGAAAGCTTCACTAATTTCCTAGGTGTCTGTCCACTAAGGCCAGTTGACAATCAAGCTGCACCAGTTGAGCAGTTATGAATAAAGTAACTATAAACCTTTTAGGAAAATATTGAGGACTATGAGATAGATATGGTGGAATGCATCTATAATCCCAGCTACTTGCAAGGCTGAGGCAGCAGGATCACAAGTTGAAACCAGCATGAAACACGATTGAAATCTTGTTTCAAAATACAATAGGTAGGGGATATAGTTCAGTGGTAGAGTAATTGCCTTGCACGTGAGGTCCTGTGTTCAAATCCTCATATAGGGGAGAAAAAAAAAACATGATTGCTGGAAGTTATATGAGGAGATTGTGTTGTGTTTTAAATGCCCAAATGTCATCCAAATTGGACATTCCATGTCACATTGCCATCGTTGTGAATAAGATTTTTTTTTTTTCAGATTGAACTCATGACCCTGTGCTTGCCAGGCAAGCGCTTATTCTACTGAGCTATCTCTCCAGCCCCAAGAATTGTTGTTTAAGGGCTGGCCAGATAGATCAGGAGACTAAAGCATCTGCTTAGGCAGAGTGCAGTGGTCAGGGATTGATCCCTGGTGTGCTGTGCTGGCCCCGCCCCTGGGGCATGCTGAGATTGCAATTGAGACTGGGCATGGTGATGCACACATGCAATCCCAACACTTAGGAGGCTAAAAACAGGAGAATCACTATGAGTCTGATCTATGTAATGAGACTCTGTAAAAAAATAAAAAAAGAATTG
Source organism: Capromys pilorides (assembly GCA_004027915.1). Taxonomy (NCBI): domain Eukaryota; kingdom Metazoa; phylum Chordata; class Mammalia; order Rodentia; family Capromyidae; genus Capromys; species Capromys pilorides. The sequence goes on from PVKN010021992.1 coordinate 5,122, forward strand.
TTGTTTCACTTCCTCTCAGGCATTTGGTGTTGTCAGTAATTAGCTCCTTATCCCATGCCTTGGTGGCGATTAAAGGCATGAACACTAGCCAAATACAGTATTATTAGCCTCTCAGCTTGTCTTACCAACCCACTCCCAAATCCAGTCTCTGTGCTTCAATGACAGTGCCTCTCAACAAAATTAGAAATGCAAATCTACATTGATTATATGTCCATTAAAAAAAGTACCACTCTTGCCTTGTATTATTGCTAAATCTCTTGTGTAATGTTCTGTTTCTCTGTGTAGACTGCAAACAACTAGAAGGCAGAACTGTGCCTTGGATTATGTGTTTCCTGTAGTTCTGAGGAGAGAAAATTTCCAGCAGGACAATCCAGAGAGAGACCGGGGTGTCTGGCAGGTGATGGGAGATGAAACTGGAAAACCAGGAATCAAGAAGTTTGGGTTGGGCTGAGGAGATAGCTATGCCCTGTACCAAATTAATAAAAGATTAAGAGAATATAAAAATAAAGAAGTTTAGGTTTTGTTCCACGGATAGTGAGGATTTATTTTTGTTAAAACAGAACAGAGCCATGATGAGAATAGCACTAAGGAAGGTTGTCCGGACAGCAAGTAGTAAAATGGGTATGCTGTGGGAGGGAGAGGAGCAGCAACTAAGGAGGGCCTACACTAGCTCCAGTGTGCTGAGAGCTTGCTGGGTGCTTGCTGGGGTATGCTATTCACGTGGGTCCTCCCACTTACTCTTTACAAGAAGGTGCCATTGTTATTCTCATTTTGTCTTAAAGAAAACAGAGACTTGGTGGCTAGGGTAGACTAAGGGATCCCTGAAAAAAAAAATGATTGAGCCATTACAAATGCAAGTCAGGAATAAAGTGCAAGTTCCCCAAACTATCAGCAAGGCTGGATAGCATTTTGAGAAATGTTCGCTGGACCTAAAAAGCTGGACAGTGTTTTAATAAGAAATTGGGGGGCCAGCAAGATAACTTAGCAGTCTAATGTGCCTGCTTAGGCAAGCTTAGGCAACTGCAGGGACCAAGGTTCAATTCCCAGCAGCACATGCTGCGCCAGCCCCACCTCCAGGACAGGCTGAGCTAGCCATAACATAAGAAAGCAAGCAAGCAAGAAAGATTAAACATTAAAAAAAAAAAAAAAAAAAAAAAAAAAAAAAAAAAAAAAAAAAAGAAACTGGGGAAAGAAAGTGTCAGTTGTTTGCATTGAAGCTATATGAGCTACTGTATTTAGCTAGTGTTCATGCCTTTAACCGCCACCAAGGCATGGGAGAAGGAGCTAATCACTGACTACACCAAATGCCTGAGAGGAAGTGAAACAACAATCTAGATGGGTAGGATTACTCTGAACTGAGAAAATTTTTGACTAGAAGTGTAGTCCATAAAATGTCTTGATGCTTCTGCATTGAAAAATTTGTATGTAAACAAGGCATGATGGCCTTACTGGTAGCTGTCACAGGGTATAACAATAACCTTTTTTTAAAAAAAATTAAATAAATAAATAAAAAGAAGGACCTTTTTGATGGTTTTGTTAGCAATTATGATTGTGTGTTTTAATGACAAACTATTAACTGATTAATTTCTCTACCTCTTTTCCCCTCCCCCTCTGTCTTTCAGCCCTTTAATAAACTTTAGGTTATCTTAGAAGTTTTCCTTTTTTTTTTTTTTGAGGAACTGGAGATCAAACACAGATCCTTGTGCTTGCCAGGCAAACACTTATTTTACTGAGCTATCTCCCCAGCCCCTCTTAGAAGTTTTCCAGTATCATACACTAACAGAACTTAGAGTATAGCTTAGTGGAATCATAGCACGTTACCAAGCATATGCACGGTTCTGGGCTTAACACCTAGCACCAAAAAAAAAAGTTACGTAGAAGTCAGGTCCTTGGACATATAATCCATTCATCTGCATAGAGCCTGGCACTCAAAGGTTCTGTATTGCCATTTTGAGATTCTTAACCTTTTAACAAAGAGCCTTCATTTTCTTCCTTTTTATTTTTATGTATTTGGCACAGGGTCTTGCCATGCAGCTGGAACTCATAGTGATCCTCCTATTTTCAGCTCCCCAATGCTGGGATTACAGGCCTGCACTACCACACTTGGTCTCACTCATCATGTCAGGGTGCAAGGTGGGCATGGCATGATGCTGGGGTTTGAACCCTGGTCCTTGCTTGCCTAAACAGGTGTTTAGTCCACTGAGCTATCTCCCCGGCTCTAAGAGTCTCCATTTTCATCTTACACTGGGCATAACAAATTATGTAGCAAGTCCTTAAGTAAATTTTCCCATGACCACCCATGTAATAAATGTTAGAATGGAGGTTTAAAAACCATATCCTCAACTGCTCTGCTATGTTATGCTACCCCATAACCCAGAACGAACCAGTGAAAGGAGATCAAAGATTTGGAAAAGATCAGGGTTAGCATTGACAAGAGTTTCTCCCCTCCCTGCTCCTTTGCAAATTAAAATAATTTTGTTGTGATGATTCTCTTAGGATGTCACATGATCTCTTACAATAACTGAAGGTGTCCTGGAAAACACTATTACATGCTTGAGGTCACTGTTGACTAGCCTCACTGGCTGGGCAAACTGTGACACCTGGTGACGACAATATGTTATAGCAAGTGTTCATTTTGCTGCTTTAGGAAGGAATCTCTCTTCTTTAGATTTTTTTTTTTTTCCATTTCATCTCTTAAAAAGCTAAAAAAAAAAAAAACTTCCTGAGTGATAAATCTAACTCTCCACCTCTGAGTCCTGGAAAATTACAAGGCCTCATTCCCAGTTCTTCTTAAACTGTATTTTGAGACTAGGATTCTCTGTTACCCAAACTGACCTTGAACTTGTGATCCTTCTGCCTCAATCTCCTAAGAAGCCAGGATTGTAGGTGTGTACCACCACAACTGGCTTAGAATGGTCTTTGTTTGTTGTTTGTGGAACTGAGTAGAGAACTGAGGTACTTCACATTGAATTGCATAGCCCTACCCCTCTCTTTGAGATGGGCATTTGCTAAGTCACTGAGTTGCACAGGCTGGGCTTGAACTTGTGATCCTCATGTATCAGCCTCCCAGAGTTCTGGGATTAGAGCACTACGATACCTAGGTTGTCATAGTTTTAATGAAAGCTTTTCATAGAAAAAATCATATGAAAGAAGTTAAATGATTACTTACAAATATACTATAGTTAATCTATCTGGAGGCTATTCTCCAAGAACACCAGTGGATATATGAAACTGGACAGCACTGAATGCTCTGTATACTCAGTAGCAGCATTTCTGTCCCTGGGGCAAGATACCAGAAACCTAAAAGACTGAGAAACTAAACAATGAGAGGTTGGATCAGCGAGATAGCTCAGTGGTTTAAAGCACCTGCTCAGGCAAGCTTAGACAACTGTAGGGACCATAGTTCGATCCCTGGCATCACATGCTGCGCCAGCCCCACACCCAGGGCAGGCTGAGCTGGCCATAACATAAATAAATAAATAAATAAATAAATTTTTTTTAAAATGAGAGGATTATTTGGCTTATAGTTTCAGAAGGTCCAGTCCCTGGTAGACTGCTAGCTCCAAGGGAAAAAAGGCAGAATGGAGGAAAACTGCTCAACCTATGGCAGCCAGGGAATACAGAAAAAAAACGAAGGCACCAGCCCTAAGAACGTACCCTTGTAGGTCATACCCTCAGTGACCCACCTCCTCCAGCCAGGCCTATTTCCTGATAGCACGTTCAGATGTGCACTCCACAGTGGGCTAATTCATCAGTGAATACAGTTGAGATAGGATTCAAGAAAGTGACAGCGTGGAGTGACTGGCAAGGTGGAGAGGGGATGCTGAGCCTAAATGGAAACACATGCTGTTCCTATGCAGCTCAGTGTATGCTCAGTGTTTTCAGAATCCAGGACAAGCCAGAAATCCATGCTTTTGTGCATGTAAAATATGTGATTACATATTTTTTGAAGATTTCTTCCAGTTCTGGGGAATGAACTCAAGGGAATGCTCTGCCACTAAGTTACATCCTCAGCCTTTAATTTTTTTTTTTTTTTATAATGTTGAGATGAGATCTTGTTAAGTCACTAATGGCCCAGAATGGGCTCAAACTTCTGGTCCTCATGCCACAGGTAAGTGACTTTCAGCCTGTTAAATGTCAGATGCCCTAGGTTCATTTCTCTTGATAATCAAAGAATGGATGAGAGGACAAAGGATTTTAAAAGAAATGTTCGTGCAGAGAAAGCACCTAAGAGACAGGAGGACATTTAAAAGTGGGCTGCCACCAAGGCTCCTTGTCTGGGGAGTTTATACATAAAGCAGACCACATTTCAGTCCACTCTGGGCCAACCTGAGGCCAACCTATGGGATTGTAAGAACAGTATCTAAGGTAATATTGAGCCAATAGGGAAGCAGGCACATAGTGAGAGTATAGGTGGACATCACTAACTTTATTTATTTATTTTGTGGAACTGGGGTTCGAACTCACGACCTTGCACTTGCCAGGCAGGCACTTGTGCCACGGAGCTATCTCCCCAGTCCCAGAATCACTAACTTTAGCTTATTCCTAACTTCCAATGTAAAAAGAACAAAGGCATTTCAGGGAGAGAATAGGAGTCTGAGTCAGGTTGTTCTGGTCACCCACCTATGCATCAGACACTTTAGCTAGGCTCACTGGACCAGGTGATGCCAATTACAGTATAAACTCAAGCTGTTGTCTATCTCCAGGGAGGCTTGTAAGCCTGGCTCCCTTCCACTTCCTCCAGCCACAATCTTGATGTGTTTCATCTTCTGTACTGATTCGTTCTGACTGTTGATTTTCAACTAACTTAGAATACTCTATAATACTATAGAGAATGTCTATAATACTCCCACCTCAGCAGTTTGTAGCCTTTGATGTGTAGGAATTTATTCCTGCTTTCTAGCAGGAAAGATGCATCAGTTGACTAAAGAAGTTCAAATGCAGAGGAACCAAAGTTTGACTTTGTTCTGCAGATGTGCTGCAATGTGCAGCTCAGTGGAAGAAGCAGCGGTGTCTCTTCCCATGTATCCCATAGTCCTGGCACTGACTGAGATGGGATGCAGTGGGAAGGCTGCGGGAGCTCCGCTCCACTAATGGCAGTTCATTTCAATTCCTTCCAATTTTCCTTGCTGAGCCAGTCCATTGGGAATTCATGAAGTATTCTAATAAAGGAAATAGCTACTTTACTTTTACCTAAACCCTAAGCTATGTGGAACAGTTTAGTCTGAGAATATGTACAGCTTAGTTTATGTCAACAAATAATGTGCAGCATTCCAGGCATCAGGCTTGACATTGGGTATTCAAAAACTACTGAGGAAACTATGAAGACCACTGTCTCAGTTACTCTTCTCTCGTGGCGGGGACAAATACCTGACACACAAAATGAAGGGAAGAAAGGTTTATTTAGCTTACAGTTACTGGAGGTTTCAGTCTATACTTGGCTGGCTCCAAGGCAGAGAGGCACATGGCAGAGAGCAGCAGTTCATGGCGGCAGAACAGCAATGATGGCAACAATAGAGAGCGCTGGTCTCTCCCTCTCTCATGTATTACATTCAGGCTCTCCACCTCAGGCTGGGTGTAACACTCACACCCATAATCCTAGCAGAAGCAAGACTCATAATCCCAGCCGTGGATCACTCATAATCCCAGTGGACCATGAGTTAATCTCAAACTCTAGAAGTCCCTGCCCCATGACTGCATGAGGCTTTAGGGGGACAACTAAACATGAACCATAACAACCACCAACCTAAGCTGGTGGTGGATCAGACAAACCTTTCCAAAACGTGAAATGAGCTTGTCATTGCATCAGTCTAGAAGATCTCAGAAATTTTGAACACAGTTTGGCAACTTAGTTTCAAAATAAATTAAAAAACAAAAAAAGCTGGGGATATAGCCCAGTAGAAGGGCTGTGGGTCCAATCTTTAGTACCACCCAAAACACACAAAAAACCAAAATAACAAAAAAAAAACCAAATCCCAAATGGTGTATGTCAAGTGGAGGAAGAGGAGCTACGATGATGGGCCTGGGATGGGACAGTATTTTATGCAGCAGTGAGATAAGACATAGAGAGGAGAAATTCCTAGATGGAGGGGCCCTGAGGGAAAGGGGAAAAGAGGAAGGTGGCTCTCCAAAAGCCACAGGGAGTGCCTGGTTCTAACAGTTACACAAACAAGGAATGCCCAGAAGGCACACACACTGGGGAGATCTGGAGTGGCCTAAGGTAAACTCTCTGAAACTACAAAGAGCACCCACCTCGAGCTACTAAGCTTTGCCTTGGGACACATGTGCTTCAGAATATGCTAAACAATTGAGAAAGATACCAACTCAGTTGTAGTTAATTATTATCTCATTTATATTATTTTAATGTCCCCTCCCCACCATGACAGTTCCTCAAGTGTCCATATAAAGACAAAAACTGTCCCCTCCAACAGAAAGGAAGAGACTTGCCCCTGATTGGTGTAAACCACCTTCTAAAAGGCTGTGAACTCTTTTCCTTGACCTGCTCCCATCCTGAGGAGTTTATGCTGGCTAATAAGTCTGTGTTTTCACTTCTGACTTCTGTGTGTCTTGCTTAGTTCTTTGGGATACCAAGAACCTAGGACATCAACAACAGCTGGGAAAGCAGAAACAACAGTGATGATGTGGTCTTGGTATACAGAAGAACCACAAAACATTTGCTCCTCTTGGATTTTGAATCACAAGGTATGAGTACAAGAAATAGAAATTATAAGAAATCTGTCTTAAAGGACCTTCTTTATCCTGCTAAGTAACTTGGAATTTTCCTGGAAGGAATCAATAAAAAGTCTCTAACGGAAGAGTGACTTACTTACTGTATTTTGAAAACATCACTGCTTGAAATCCATACAAAAATGTGATGGTCCCTGAGACAAATAAAGCAACATTGAAGGCAAGGAGACCAGGTCAGTCAAATGTACGCTAATAGTGTAGGTAAGATGTGGTAAAGATTAAAGAAAGATTTTAGTGGAGAGAACATTTATGTCTGTAATGTGAAAAAAGAAACCAGTAATGAAGAAAAAATGTGGGAAATGGGATAATTAGTTGGAGAAAATTAAAAGTGGCCTTGTTTGGTTTTTGGTGGGGCAGCAGAAAAGCAGAATTAAAAGAATGGAAAAGGCCTTTGCCATTGAGCAGGACATAGAGAGAATCTATGGCAGGGAGGTGGGAAGAACCTCTGACCTGAAACTGGGAGGCTGAGATTTTTAAGGACTTTTGATAGGCTCAGAGTTTGAGGGGCAGGTTCAGTGACACACAAGGACTGACTAGAAGCTCCCTGGTGTGCACGGTGAAAAGTAAAAGGAAATTGTATGCAGAGTTGGAGAAGAAGGACAAAGTGTTCACTAGGATGATAAGTTGTTGTTTCGTGATTCAGCCATGTTGAATCAGGGCCATGATAATTTAGCAGTTTGTATTTGGGCCAGAACTTGTCAGGCCTAACTCATCCTTTAAAACCAGCAGGATAGAGTAAAGAGAGGTGATGGAATCTGCTTATTAACTCTAATGGTATGTTAGAGTTCATATCGGGTGGGTAAGCAATTCCTTACACTTTATTGATACAGGGAGAAAAAAACTGATCCTGGGTGGATAACAGATAACCTCCAAAACAATATAGGTGGAAAATGATCTCTTAACCTGAAAAGTACCTGGGACAAGTTCGTATTTTCTAAACCTGAGGAATGAATTTTAGGAACAAACAGAGATTATGAGCAGAATAGATTTATTGGGGGAAAGCTCCTGTCTGAGAGAGTAATGGGAGGGGGGCCGATTGGGTTGTCCCAGGGAAGCTGTCTCTTCCAGGGACTTTTATAGAAGAAAGCCACGTGGTGAGGTGTGTCTAAGGTTGTGGAGAAGATATGGGAACTAGCTTAGGTGGTCATAAGGTAGAACAAAACTATGGACAACCAATGAGATTACAAGCACCATTGCTCAGGTAAAATAGATTAAATCCAGTTTCTTCCTGTTGGGAGTTGAGTTAGTGACTTGGCTGGGCTCTTTCAAGGTGATTGATACCTACTTAGAATATCAATCCATGATGCCCATCCTTAAGGAAGTATGTAGCTGTATTTGTTTACTCTTGTCTTGAGATCTGGCCCACGGCAGAGGAGTGTCCACAGTTGTAAAGTCACCTTGTCTTCCAGGTCTTCCTTGAGGGCCGAGCCCAGTCTAACTACCTATAATATTTCTATCTAATTTAGCTACCTACAGTATTATGACAGCAGATTTTTTTTTTTTCAAGTACTGGGGATGAGGAAAGGAGATCTGAATAAATTTAGGGTAAAGAAGTCCCATGGTTTTGACTTATAAATTGTGAGGCAGGCAAAAATAAAAATCAGGCTGGTTGTGGTGGTACATACCTGTAATGCCAAAACTCTGAGAGGCTAAAGTAGTGTTGTAGGCTGCTGAATTAGAAATATTATAGACAGTCAGACAGGGCTCAAGGAGACACTATGGAAGACAAGATGACTTTGCAACTTTGGAAGAGACAGACATTCCTGCCTTGGGCCAGATCTCAAGACAAAAAAGTAAACAAACATAGCCACAGATCTCCCTAAGGATGGGCATCTAGGGGACTGATATTCTAAATAGGTATCAATCACCTCGAAAGAGCCCAAAAGAGTCACTAACTCAACACTCAACAGAAGAGACCTGGTCCTATATTCATGCCCACTTGCATTGTGACTCACTTCCTCATTTGTTACTGGATTTAGTCAATTTTCCCTGAGCAAAGGTGCTTGTAATCTCATTGGTTGACCATAGTTTTGTCCCACTTCATGCTCACCTAAGTGAGTTCCCATGGTCTCCATCACCTCACCACATGGTTTTACTCTATACAAGTCCCTGGAAGAGACAGCTTCCCAAGGACAATCTTCTAGTGGGGTCTTTTCTGTCCTTCTCTTCGACATGAGCTTTCTTTTCCCCAATAAACATATCCTGCTCTTAACCTCTGTTGTTCTTAAAATTTATTCTTTGGTTTTAGAGAACATGAACTCTTCTCAGGTACCTTTCAGGTTGAGAGTTTCATTTTCTCCCCCATATCACTAGGAGGATTGCAAGTTCAAATGCAGCATGAGCAATTTAGTAACTTAGGGAAATCATTAGAGAGTAACTAGTAAAATAATGCTGGAGATACAGTTTGGTGTGAAGGCCCTGGATTCAAACCCCTACACCAAGAAGAAAAAAACTAGACTTCTCAACTACAAACTTTTATAATGAGAAGAAAAGAGAGTATATTATTGACAAAAAACTTCCCTGGCCTCTCTTATTTGAACTCAGATTTTTTTTTTTTTTTTTAAGTCAGGGACTTACTATGTAGTTCAGGCTGGCTTTGAACTCACTGTGGAGTGTAGGCTGGCCTCAGACTTGCCACAATGATCTTATTGCCTGAGCCCCAGGCAATGCTGGGTGCTGGGGACTACAGACATGTGCCACTATGCTCAGCATGAAGAAAGAATGTTGGAGAGCTTGTATTTAACTTTTGTTGAAAAGGGGACTTAATTTAAAAAGTGGTTACTTAAGGAATGGTTACTTAAGAGTCACTCAAAAAGAGCTGAGGCTTGGAGGAAATAATATGCCTGATGCAAAAAAGTTCTTTGAATATTATCTTCACAAAAAGTAAGAAAGGTGCAGAATTACTGATTGCGAGAGAAGTAATGTTAACAGATGAAAATGATAGAAAACAAAGGCAGAATTCCTCTTTTTAAAAAATGTTTTCTTTGAAATTTTCCTCAAGGTGCATGATCAATAGAATCAATAGATGGGAAAGAATATAACTATTTAATGGAAGTGCTAATATCTGGACCATATTCAGAAAAGAGAGATGTCATATGAAAAATAGCTGAAAAACGGTGTGGGTTATAGAGAACCAGAGCTATTTTTTTAACTGAAGTATTGTCCTTTAGAAGATGGGTTAGATATTTCTGTTATAGGTTATAGACAAGAAAGGAGAGACAAAAAGAGGAAAACAGGGTCAATTTATAAACTTTAAATGATGGGTTGGGGAGATAGCTCAGTAGAATAAGCACTTGCCTGGCAAGCAGAGGGTCCTGAGTTCAACCCCTGGTACTGCAATAAATAAATAAGTAAATAAATAAAGAAAAAAAGAAAGAAAATAAAGTGAAATTGAATTTTTAAGTCTGTGTAGATACCTGGGGTGAGGTTGTATTCTCTCTCTTTTTTTTTTTTTATT
>PVKN010021993.1:0-15325 GCA_004027915.1 Capromys pilorides
GGATATATCTCTGTGGCACAAGCAACTGCCTGGCAAGCCCAAGGTCCTGAGTTTGATTCCCAGTATTATAATGGGTTACTTAGATTTCAGACTCACTGGGGTAATTTCTTTGTGAATTAGTAACAGGGCATTCAAGAGTACTCAGTAGTTTAAAAATTATAACTTTAAGCCCACATGTCCGGGAAATTCCCCCTGAGATTGATGAGTTGTTTTCACAACTGCTCTTGGTAATAGGACATGGTATTGGTGTGGATCAAAGGCTGATAACCTCAGAATGTGTTGGGTTGTACTAACCTAAGTCAAAGTGATTCTTGTTGCTGTATATGTGCCTAAAACAATCAGCCCCTATATAGTAAGTGATAATTATGGTTAGGCCTGACTATAGGGATGTAGTTAATGATTTCATTCTGCTAAAGATCGGAGGAAGTTCACTTAGACCTTGTGCTCCATCTATTGCCTAGTTAACTTGTGAATCATGCCTGTATGTGTTGGTAGGTTACAAATGATTAATTTCAAATATCAGTACGTGCGAAGTGGAAAGTGGTTTCTGTATAAAAACCCTGTTCTCTGTCACTCGGTGTGCTTCTCTGTCTTCTCTCCTGCGTGAGTTGAAGTCAGGAAGGCCCTGAGCTCGGTATTAAAGGCTCAAATTTAAATTCTAATTTGGACTCTGGTCTGGCCTCTGTTTGAGAACCCATAACAGTATCAGGAACATAATTAAGTAAATCAATAAATACATAAATAAAATTTTAAAAGTGGTCTGGGTATGAGCTCAGTTCAAAGGCCCTGGATTCCATCCCCTGTACCACAGGATTTTAAAAAAGGTCATGACCAAACCCCCTTGCCTTCCTGAAGACCTGCATGAGGCCGTGGGACTCAGCCTCGAGCCGCCAAAGCAGGGACCCTCCCTGGCCTCCCCCTCCAGGAGCCTGTGCCCCCCATCCCCGCCCTCAGTCCTGGTCCCACCTGCCCGGGCCCTGCTCACCGAGGGTTTGAGGCTCTTGCCAGCCTGTAGCAAGTCCTCCAGGTTCCTGCAGCTCCGCACGCCTCTCTTCCGGAGCAGGACCTGCACGTGTTCTGGCGCTGAGATCATTGCCCAGTCCAGCAACCACTGCTCCACATACAGTGTATCGGAGCTGCACTGGAGCCGCAGCCAGCGGTGGCACAGCTCCAGCAGTCGCCACAGCGCCTGCATGAGGTCAGAGCCCTCCCAGGAGAAGGCCCTGAAGCGCGCGAGCCACTCATCGGAGTACCACTCCGGCTCCCCTTGATCCCAAGGACCTGCACCCGCCCCAGGCCTCCCCCACGTCCCTGCCTGCCAGGGTCACCTGCACCGAGCATGCAGCCTCGTCAGGCCTTGGTGATGCTGCTCAAAACGAGTCCCTGCCTTTACCCGAAAGCCCCAGGGGCTCAGTGTGCTTGGGAGAACCTTGCCACCTGCCCACGACCCTCGAGACCCCTGCCCAGGTGGCCCTTGCTGTGCCTGGGCCAAGCCCCTGCCCCAGGTAGTTTCAAGCGACAGCAGGCCTGTCCTGCTGCTCAGCGCTTTCAGCCCTGAAGTCCCATTGCGTTCTGAAAATACGCTCCGGCTCAGCAGGGCTTGGGGGCTTGGGGGCGCGGTTGTCCGCTGTCTCCTCAACCCCTAAGCAAGTTCTTCCTCTTTTTTTTCAATCTTTCTGAGACAGGGTCTCACTGTGCAGTTCAGGCTCAACTTGAGTGCACTTCGCAGCCCACACTGGCCTCAAACTTGCGACATCCTCCTGCCTCAGCCTCCTGAGTGCTAGGCCTGCAGACCTGAGTCACCATGCCCAGTGTTTGGAGAAATTCTGATCATGAGTTCAAAGCAAATGTGGGAGAAATCTCAGGGGCACAAGGACCTGCCTGGCAAGCGCAAGGTCCTGAGATTGATTCCCAGTACCAAAACAAAACAAAAAACCCTCTAGAATATTGTTGGGCATGGTGGCACACACCTGTAGACAAAAACAAAACAAAACGAAGCAAAGCAGGGCCAGCCAGACAGCTCAGCAGACTAAAGCGCCTGCTCAGGCACAGCGCAGCAGCCACATTCAGTCCTGGGTCGCTGGGACGGGCGTGGTGGTGCACGAATTACTATGAGTCCGACCTATACAGTGAGACCTGTAGACCCTGTACTAAATACATTTAAAAAAGCAAGTGAGACTCAGTTTCCCCTCTGCTTTTAGCCGATCAGCACAGGCCTCCTGTGACTCTCGCTCTGTTTGTCCTCAGTGACTGAAACGTCCCCATCTATGGCAGGGAGAGGCAGCTCTGCTGACAGAAGGTGACACCTGCTCCAGGAGAGACGCGACAGCCTGTCCCTCCCCAGGGCCTGCTTGTCTCGTCCTGGCACCGAGGGCAGCTCCATCCTGGCATCTGTCCCCCAGCTTTGGTCTCACCAAGGCCCTTTCTTGCTCATGTGCCTTACAGGACAGAGTCCCCACCAGCCCAGCTCCCTGGTGCCGGGGTCCAGCCTGGCTGTGGCTGCCCCAGTGTCCCGGCACATGGCTATCAGGGTCACCACATCCCCTATGGATGCCCCAGCCTCCTGATAACAGGTGAACTCCAAAGTGGTTCTGGTGCCAGTGCCAAGCCCGCCGCGCCCCAAGCCCCCGCCCTGCCACTACCCATCACCCTCCACCCAGGCAGCACCAGAGCAAACTGGGCAGCTGGTTGGCAGGGAAGCAGTCTCACCCCATCCCTGTCCTGCTCACTGTCTAGGGGGAGGAGGGGATTCCAACACCCCATGCTCACCCTGCATTGGCCCGTCTATGTGACACTGTGCGGTCAGCACGTGGGGCGGAGTGGGCAGCTGCAGCCCACCTGGGGTACAGGAAGTTGATGCAGCCAGGCCGGTGACCCCGGCTTCGGCCTCCAGACGCCTCCTCTGGGCAGGGCTGCCAGGTCCTCGGTAGCTGCCTGTGCTCTGTGAGGAGGCTCTTGGTGACTACAAGCAGTGTTCATGCTTTGCTGGAGGCAGAGACTTGCTAAATTCCCAAGGTTGGGTTTGAACTTGGGACCCTCCTGCCTCAGACTCCCTGAGAGGTAGGATCCTGGTCTGCGGTCCCACACCACCAGGCCAGCTCTTCCGAGGTCCTGGAGCCTCTGCTGCCCTTTCCACTTGGGCTCCTCTGCAAGCCCACAGCCCCAGGGCCCACTGGGATCCTCGCGTCCCTTCCTCAGCACTTCCTGGTTTCATCAAACTATTATTTGGGGCATGGATGTTCAGTCTGTGTCCTCAGTCCTAGGAACCCTGGCCTGGACTGTCAGGGCAGTTCCCTGGGGCACAGAGGGACTGGGGACACGACAGCTTCCAGAGGGGTCCCCACCACAACCAGCCTGGTCACACCATGTCTGGACACGTCATGGGGTGTGCTGGTGCTCAGAGCCCAGCATGAGCAATTTAAACCTTATTTATTTATGTTATGCCTGGCTCAGCCTGCCCTGTGGGTAGGGCTGGCGTAGCATGTGGTGCCAGGGATCGAACCACCGTCCCTGTGGTTGCCTAAGCCTGTGCTTTAGACCACTGAGCTATCTCACTAGCCCATGAACTTTTTGTTTGTTTTAGTTTTTTTGAAACAAGGTCTCACTATTTAGCCTATAATTCATGCTAGCCTTGAATCACAGTGCTCCTCCTGCCTCAGCCTCCAAGTGGTGGGATCATAGGTTTGCCCCACCATACCCAGGTATATTACCTATTCTGACTATGTATTCTTATTATACAGCCTGGACAATTTAGAGACCCAGAGATATCACCTCAGTATGAAACAGAAAAAGGCCAGGTGTGGTGGCCCATAGCTATAATCCTAGCACCCAGGGGACTGAGGCAGGAGAATCATTGTGAGTTTGAGACCAGACTGGGCCACAAAGTGAGCTCCAAGCCAGCCTGAGCTGCATGGTGAGACCCTCTCTCAAACAGACCGTAAAAAGAATAAAAGAAAACAATGCCAAAGTTGTCAGCCACCTCCTTGGCCTGGGAACTGGAAGAAACACGGGAAATGGTACTGTTGACACACGCTATGATCACCATCTGCTTTTTTTTTTGTGGAACCAGGGAACAACTCAGGACCTTGCACTTGCCAGGCAGGCGCTTGTGCCCGCTGAGCTATCTCCCCCCACCACCCCCCACCCCCATCTTCTTGATTAGTATTTCTGCCTTCACTTTTTCTTAAACTGAAAACACAAATCTGTAGTGAACAGGCGGCTCCAACACACGCCGGTGCTAAGCAACGCCCGTCCTGCAGCGCAAGCTGCACTGCTGTGTAAGCCACGCCCCCTGCTGGCGGCTGCGGCTCCTCCAGCTGCACATCCGGACCTGTCCATGTTTCCCGGCGCCCGCCGTGCACAAGCCGCCCCTCCCTCTCCCCTCGCGATCCTGGCCCCTATCCGGTCAGGACCCGCAGCTCTGCACCCAGGCCAGCGGGTCACGTCCACCACACCGCAGCCAAGTCACTCTGCGCCGTGCACACGGCACTAGCCCGAGGGATCGCGCTGCCCGAGGCTCACGCAGGCTTCCACCACCAGCCTTGACACTCACTATGAGGGCCGCATCCAGGGCCCCGGGACCCTGCGTTTGGTCTTCAGAGAAACCTCCATACCGCCCTCCACAACGACTGCAGTGACTTACATTTCCACCAGCAGCATCCGCAGCTCACTTTTCTCCACATCTTTGTAAGCATATTTTTAAAAGCAAGCTAGCCATTCTAACTGAGGTGAATGGTGTCTCGCTGCATTTGCTTCTGAGACAGGGTTTCACTGGGTAGCCCAGGCTGGCAGCAAACCTCCTGCCTCGGCCTCTGGAGCGCTGGGATGTAGCTGTCCATCACCACGCTTGGCTGGGGACAAGCCCAGGGCCTCGGGCAGGCAGCCGGCAGCTGAGGTCTGGCCCTCGCTGCAGCCACGCCTGCCTTTCCCACAGAGCGCGGACCCTGCGGGTGGGGGAGGGGACAGGGCTCAGGACAGCAGTCAGGAAGTTGCTCTCAGGCTATCTGGGAACAGGCAGGGTGTCACGGTGACCGCTGCAGGACAGATGACAACGGAGAGGCTTGTCCTGGGATATTCAGCAGAGGACTCTGGCTGTGAGAGGCCGGTGATACCCGAACCATGTTGCCCCGCCGCTGTCCTCCCCAACACAATGAGAGGTAGCTGGGTTGGGGCCAGCCACGACTTGGGGAGCAGAGAGGGCTGCAATGGGATCACAGGAAACAGTAGACCTACGCTGGGAGCACCCCAAGGCAGGAGCAGAAGACGGGCAGACTCCCCAGAGGAGGTTGCACTGTGGGCGACCCTGCACACTGTGGAGGGCACAGACAGGGGTCTGGGCTGACACCTACCTGCTCCCGTGTTGGGATTTGTTCTGGAGGGTGGGTATGTATCCCTGCTAGTGGGCACTCCTGTCCTGCAGGGCCGTCCTACCGTGGGGCACTCACTCTTCCCAGCCACGTCCTTCCTGTTGCCAGCACCTTTCTGTTCAGGGGACCCACACCCGCTGTCCTGTACGACAGTGTGGCCCACCCACCAACTTGGGACTCACAATGCCCTGGCAGAGGGGTGGCATCCAAGCACCTCTGCCCAGGGATGGCCTAGCAGTGGGACACAACTGGCACTCAGATGTCTGCACGGGTCACATGGGACACCTGCTGCGTGCAACCTGGAGCCCAAGGTACTGAAGCTCAGCACCCACGGGGCCCACACAGGCACCAGGCATAGCACCCCACTATCACTTCCCGGCTGACCTGTGGGGCTCTCCTCCCCCTAGGAGGGAAGGTACGGAGCCCTGCAGCCCTGCTGCGAGTGGGGAGCATGGTGCCCCACCCTGGAGGTGCTGTGCTGAGCCAAGTGCTAGCCCCTGGTGGCCTGGCTGGCTGACGCCTGGGCCTTGCCAAACTGAGATTCCCTCTTGGAAGTGGGCCACGCCCCAGTGCTGACAGTCACACCCAAGGGCCCAGCACAAACGACGGCAGCCCTTGCCTAGGTACTAAAATGACAGCCAGGGGTATAGATCTAAGTTGTGCCCGGATGCTGCCCTGTGAGACCCGGCAGGCAGGTCCAAGCTGGGCCCAGAGATAAGGAGAGAGAGCCGGACACACGGGCGCACTGCAGCAACTTTATTCCCAGGTTCTGGTGTGTGGCATCCCGCCATCGTCTCCGTCCATGTCACCGACATCCTGCAGCCAGCCTGGCCTCTCTGTCCTGGGGCCAAGATCCAGGCCCCGGGCCCTTCGGCAAACAGTGCTGCTCCCCAGCGCCCGAGGGTAAGTGATAGGGGACAGGGCTTAGGCCGGGAAAGGGCCAGGAGGGCGGCAGGTGGGAGGCTACCCCAGTGGCCAAGGTGGGAAGGCGCCACCGCCCTCCGTCGTGGTGCCCTGAGCACGGGCTGCGCGGCCGTGGATGCGCTGGTGGCGCAGCACATGCTCGCGGCGCCCGAAGCCCTTGCCGCACTCCCGACAGGCGAAGGGGCGCGCGCCCGAGTGCGTCTTGCGGTGGCGCACCAGGTGCTCGCGCCAGTAGAAGGCCTTGCCGCAGTCACAGCAGGCGTGCGGCCGCTCGCGCGTGGCTGGGTGGCGCCGCGCCGACCCTGCTGCCCCGGGGTGCGTGCCACGGTGGCGCCGCAGGTGCTCCTTGCGGCGGAAGGCCTTGCCGCACTCGGGGCAGGCATGAGGCTTCTCGCGCTGGGGCCGCTGTGCTAGCACCGGAGTCTGACCACACTCAGGGCAGGGCACCCCGGGTGCGCCCGGGGTGGTTGCTGAGGGGCTGTCGGGTTCCTGCTTGGGCTGCCAGGTAGCCCTGGCGTCTCCTGTTGCTGGCAACTCTGCGCCGGGGGGCACGACACCTGGAGGGAAAAACGTGGGGTCAGAGACTTTCGCGAGGGAGCGGGGCGGCAATGCACAAAGCCTGCTGGGCAGCAGGGCCCCGTACACAGCATGTTAGGTGGTGAGGCGGCGACAGGCACCTGCGGAGTGCAGACCTGCGGAGGAGCAGCATGTGTGCAGGGGCCTCCACTGACCCGAGGGGGGGGGGTAAGCGGGTGGGGGGTCGCAACCCGCAGGGAGCGGACCATGGCTGGCACGACTATAGGGTGGGAAGAGGCAGGTGCAGCCCAGCAGAGTGGTCGAGGTGGAAGGCTTGCCCTGCTCTGCGGAGGCCGCGGCACCAGCAACCCAGTCCTTCAGCTTCAGGCCAGGAGCCCTGGGGCCCTGCTGCCCCGAGCCCTCCCACTCCAACAGCAGTGGCACTGTCTCCCCCGCTCTGCTTGGCCATCCCCAGCATCTGCTCCCCCATCCCACCTCTGCACCCAGAAACTGAAGCCATAGCCCACCCCAGGCAGCCACCTAATTGGGCCAGGCCAGGGTGACCAGCCTACGGGAGCCTGCAGTGTCAGGGTGTGAGGCTCTGGGCCCAGCCTGGCTGTTCCCACCCTGCTGGCTTCAGGATCTGCAGCCACACAACCCAGGTGTCACAGCCACGCGTCTTGGAGATCAGCCACAGGCTCTGATGAGCAGACAGGAGACGTGGCATCCTCTGCAGCTACCACCCTCCTAAGCAAGGCCTCCTGCGACCGCCTTGCTCAGGGCTGGGCCCCTAACCAGCAGCTCCGAGGATCCTGGCAACGGGTGGTGCAGAAGGGGCCCTGCTTTGGGGACAGCAAGGGTATGAGCAAGGGCCAGCTGCTCACCAAAGGGAACGGCCCCGCCATCCTCCTTTCCAACACCGAACCCGGCACCCTCTGTCACATCCTGAGGTGCCCTCATAACCGAGGACCAATCCGGGGAGGCTGCAGGTCCCTGAAATGAGAGTGCATTCCAGGGTGAGTTGGCGTCTCCCTCAGCCCCCACCCCCTCAGGCCAGCCTTCAGGAGACCACAGCCACACCGCCAGTTGCTGGGACCTCCTGAGAGCCAGAGTCGGCCTCCCCACACCAGGACTGGGGCGACTTGGCGAGGCCTGAGGGCTCCTTGTCTTAAAACTCCAAAGTCTGGGGGATTTCTCCAGAGCAACAGGCAACCACATCACCTGCAGCCCCGTGCTGCCCTGTGGACTAACTGCAGGATGACAGGTAAGCTGCATGTAACTCAGAAAAACAAGTTTGAGCCCCGGAACGTGCCGGAGCCTATGGTGGAAGGCCCCGGCACCAGCCAAAGACAAAGGCTGAGGCCAAGCTCAGATGTGGCCATGTTTTCTGTCTACTGTCTTCATTGTCCCAAAACCTACACCCCTGGGAAGATAGTTGGAATTCATCCAGCGCAGGCCTAGAGCCACACACAACTCCCACTTCTCATGTTTTGCCTACTCGCATGCTTTGGGACTGTGGACAGAGGTCTAGCCGAGTCCCACGTCATTGCTGCTGGAAGATTCCTGGCCCTTCCAGGAGTTCGTGTCTGCACATGCCCTCTGTGTCCATTAGGTAGATCACCCAGCAGCTCTGGCCCGGCTCTCGACCTCTAGGTCTGTGCCTTCGCCGGCATTCCCTGGTGACAGAAATTCCTTGCAGACCTGAGCTGACCCTGCCTGGTACCATGAATCAGCACGTGGCCCCGTGGTGGGATTCCGGTAGTTAATATTCTATTTGGGAATCTTCTGTGTCCTAGGACAGACGTACAGCTGGCCTCTCTTGTGTTGCCCTCTGGTGACTTGGCAGTTTGGCAGAGGGGTTTACTAGGCTTGCAGGGTGAGATGGTACCATCTCTCTTTGTCCTCTGTAAGGGTCTGAGAAGCTGAGAACCGTCCATATCTTGCAGGTCAGGCAGCCCCCACCCTTGAACCTGCTGGGGACCGGGCCATGTGTTGTAAGTCTCTGTCACTGGTTCGACGTTCCCCTCCGGTGTCTGGTCTCCCACAGCTCTCTACGAGCCATCCTGGTGATTTCTGTTGTCCCTAAACCAGCCCACCCTGCAGACACGTGGTGCACGAGCTGCCCGAGTCCCTGCTGGGTCCGGCCGGCCACTCCCGATGAGGCAGATGCGGCCCGAGCCTGGTGCCTATCCACCCACTGTCTGCGCCGCATTCTCACTCTCTCAAAGCATGAGTCTGGGGTGCGCTCCTCAATGGGCATCTGCCTGCTTGAGCACCTCCGCCCTCCACCTGCGGCCACTCCACCCTGCTCCCTGGTGCCCGCCCGAGGCAGCCTGGCTGGGGCCTTCCTGTGCTGTGGGCCAGGCAGCAGCCGCACCCTCCCCTAGAGCAGTCCTCAGAATGAGGGGCCCAGGGACTCCGACCCTGGAGAGCTCTGGACCAAGTAGACCCCCCACTCCTCAGAGGAAGGGATTCCTTATTCCGCTAGATGTGTCCGCCAGCTGCAGAGTGATGGCCACCTATGGTTAGTGCTGTGCCTAAGAGGACAATGCCATGCCTAAAACCAGACAGGCAGCGCTCACACAAGGGCAGCTGGGCCCTGAGGTGCTGCCACATCCGTCCTGAGTACCTGGTGCCACCCGCTCAGAGGGCAGAGTGCAGAGGGCCCGCGCCTGGGCGCCATGTCCTGTGCTCCCAGCCCCTGCAGCACAGTCACAAAATACTTTAAAAGTTTAATGCCTGACCAGGGGACCTGTACCCAGAAAATGTGGGTGGTAATTAGAGCTCACCAGCAAGAAACAGCTGGTTAGAAGGCGCGCAGGAGTGCGGCCCGTGGTGGCTCACGCGGGATTCCAGGATTCACTCTGGGAGGCTGAGGCAGGAGGACTGCAAGCCCGTGCCTAGCCTGCCGGGGCCGTGTACATAAATTCAGAGATTAGACAAAAGCCTCACATCCCAAGAAGTAGGGAGCAACAAACAGGGCCGGGGAGAACTGTTGTCTCATAGAATTCGGCAAGCTGGGATTCAAGGCTGCAGACAGCAGCTTTTCCTACTGGTACCCTGCCCTTTGATCCCTTGCTTGGGGTGTTAATGGCTGGCATTTGTGTGAACCTAGTGCTAGGCAATTGGTGGAGGTCAATAGAGACGGTAGTCTTCCTGCACTAAAGTGATCATGCACGTTCCTTAGCCTGCCTTTAGCCCTCAATAAAAGTGAGGCGCTTCTGGGGCTCTGGGCTCACTTGGAGAGACACTCACCTCAGGGAGACCTCTGAAGCTACCTCCATCGGGTCTTGTCTAGCCACGCCTCCAAATAATAAAAGGAAGGTTTACTCCCCAAGTGTCACCAAAACAACACAAAAAGCAAAGTGCTGAAGACTCTGCTGTGGGCTGAGTGTCCAGGCCATGGCGGCGGGTACGGGAGCCCCCTCCTCCCTCACTGCCGCCGGGGCTGAGCACAGCCCTGTGACCAGGCCGATCCCAGACTCCACACCTGCACCGCAACTGCTCTGCCTCCGAGACTGTGAGGAGAACACCGCTGCTGCTTCCAGGTCCTGCCTAGGCACTGTCACTGCAGCCACCAGAGGTAAGCCACTGCACGTGGAAACAGCAAGTGCTTGTGCTCACACACAGCCTCCCGGGTGCCCACAGCAGCCACACCCTCAGGGAGCTGGGTGGGACAACAGGACCCCAAACTGAGACGGGCCAGGCACCAGACACAAGTCCAGGACTCTCAAGGTATCACCCAACAGGAAAGGAACTGTCCCAGAGGCTGTTCCCTGTGGGAGCCCACTCACCCATCACATGACAGCCCCAAGGCAGAGTCACAGGGACAAGCACCACTTGACATCGATAGTGTGACAAAAAGACCAAGAACTGCATGTCAGGAAAAGTGACATCCCTGGAGCCATGCATATCCAGAACCTCAGCTGCCTGTGGTGCCTTCTACACAATGTCCCTGCTCCTTGCCCTGGGCCCGCTGTGATTGGAGAGGGCACCCAGGGACCTACCCTCTCAGCAGCACCTACCCTAGGCCCAGAGTCCCCCGCCACAGCACAGGGGCCCAGGCAGCCAATGCCCACACATTCTGACCCACGGTTCCGTCTGTAGGTCACTGTGGGTCCCCAATAGCTACTGGAGATTCAGCTTTGCTTGGGCGGCTCGCAGCTGCACTCCTGGCCTCTGAGCCCAGACCTACTCTTAGGAAAAGGGGACCAGGAAGAGGCGCTGGCCTCGGCAATACTCCCCTCACTCAGCCCCACACCCTACGTCACTGTGTCCCAGAGCTCACAGAGCTGTCCTCACCCTCACCCCTACCCCAGGCTCCAGGGGCTGTGGCCCTACGTCGCAGGTATGAGTGAGGGAGTTTGTCCTCGATCACCTGGCCAAGCGCAGGGTCATCACAGACCTATTTATAAGTGACAGAAGAGCTGGGCGAGGTGGTACACGCCTGTAACCCCAGCTTTCAGGAGGCGGAGGCAGGAGGACTGGTGTGTGTTTGAGACCAGGCTGGGCTAAAAAGCTCAAGGCCAGCCTGAACTGCACATTGAGACTCTGCCTCAAAAAGAGAGAAAGTAAGTAGCAAGGGACACAGGCAACCGAGGTTTGAGGAGAGGGGGCAGCAAACCCAGAGTAGAGTGAGGGGTGAGGAAGTGGCAGGGCGATGGGCAAGGGACCCCGATCTGAGTAGGGCCATGGGTGTCATGAGCAGCGGCTGTCTCCGTGGGAAGGAGAGCGCGCGTCCAGCTGCCCCAGGCCGAGGCAACATGCTGCCCCTGCCTCCTCACTGACCACCGCCTCAGTGGCTCCAGCGTCCCCCTCACTGGCCGGTGCCCTGGAGCAGCCTCAGCCCAAATGCCACCTGCCCTCTCCTGCCGTCTAGGGAACATGGCGACTATGGCCTGTGCTGAGGAGACACGTGTGTCTAGCACGGCAGGTGACACAGCCACACCCTTGTCCCCGACACCTCTAGCCACGGCACTGGGGTGACAGGTTCGTGTCCCCTGCAGAGGGGAGGCTCTGGCTGTGTGGCAGACCCACCGGGCCTCCAGGAAGCAGGCTGTAGACTCCCATGGAGGGGCTCGCAGCTCAAGTCTTGGGCCAGAAAGACAAGGTAGGGCCTGGTGTGGGTCCCAGCGACTCCCAGGATGGAGTTGGCTATGCCCCAGAGGGGGCAGCAGGTCCACACCTCCACAGGGGACCCTCTGGGCCCCAGCCCCTCCCCACCCTGTGTCCCCACCCCTGCACTGGCCTTGGCCACACCCGGCTCACCCAGAGCTCCTCCAGCAGGGCCACAGCCTCGTCTCCGCTGCGCGGCCGCCGGCTGCACACCCAGGCGCGGGCACCGGCTGGAAGGGCACTGAGGAAGCGCTCCAGCACCAGTAGCTCGAGCATCTGCTCCTTGGTGCGCACCTCTGGCCGCAGCCAGGCACGGCACAGTGCCCGTAGCAGCCCCAGGGCCTCCCGGGGCCCAGGTGCAGCACCCAGCTGGAAGTGACGGAAGCGGTGCCAGGGGGAGTCCGGGCTGGGCGCATCCAGGACCGGGGCGTCCTGCGTCTCTGTGGCCTGGCCCAGGCCCTCAGGGGCTGGCTCTTCCTGCTTCACAGACAGGGGTGCAGAGGGCTCCATGGGGCCTATGAAGGGAAATGCAGAGGTGAGGGAATGGGGGGGGGGTGTCCTGGGGCACCCCGAGCCTTAGTTTCCCATCAGAAGACACCTATCTTCCTGGGGCCACCACAGGTCCTCAGAAATCTGCCCCACCAGTCTCCCTTTCTCTCAGGGACCCTGGCCGCCTCCCAGGGCCTGCACCCAATGCAATGACCCTGGGCTGGGGTTTCCATGGGTGCATTTTGGAGGCACACACTTGGCCCATGGCATAGCCCAGGCGTGCTACCACCCTAGCAGGTCCCAGCCCCGTCCTCACTGTCCTTCCCAGGAAGGCAGCAGTGGATAAGGCCAAGGCTGTGAACTGGGGTGACACTACCCCAGGGCAGCAGGAGGTCTGGAACGGGGCAGCGCAAAGGCAGAGAGCTATGGGCTCCAGACTGCTCCTGGCCACACGCGGCAGTGCTGAGAGGGGTCCGGGACGCCCTCAGAACGCCAAGGATCAAAAGTCCTCCCAGCGCACTCTGGGCTAGCGCTGTTCACATGGTGAAACCATGATAACCTCTAGCTTCCAGGTATGTGGAAGTAACAGCCCTGGGGCCAGGTCGGCCGGGACCATCCAGCAGCACATGCCACGAACAGCACCACAACTGTGATCCTGAGGGACATCAAGCTGTGGCTGAGAGCTGCGCTGCAGGTGCCTTCCCACCCCTCCCTCTGCAGCCCTCTGCTCCCTCCCGGCTCCTGCTCCACAAGACTCAGGACTCTGTCCCTGCTGTGCCCGAAGCCTCTCTGCTGCCCTCACGCAGGCCTCAGTGGGGAGCCCTTGGGTCACCTGCCACTGTGGCACCATGCGCCTTTCCCTCAAGTTCTCTCTGTTGTCACCCACATGGCTTTCCTCATTTTTCTCAGCCATATTTGTGGGCCAGCCTTCCTCAACTGTTGACGCTCCACCAGGATGAGAGTGCAGGCAGGTGGTCCAAGCCCAGAGGACCTGCAGGACCCCCAGGAGGTTGCCATGGGTACCCTGTGAAGGCGCTCACCCCTGCAGCCCAGCCTCCCCCAAGGACAGACTCACCTGGAGCAGGCTAGGAAGACTTCCAGAAAGAGCTGGCCAGCACTGTCCACAGGATGCACAGACCCCGCACAGCTAGAGAGAGAGGGCCCTGAGCAAAGGAGCCAGGCCAGCCGCACCGACCAGGCTTACAGTCAGGGACCAGTGGTCCCCAGCCTAGGCTGTGCTGCATGGGGCAGGGAGGCTAGGTCACCGTGAAGGCCCAGCACTCCTGCACCAAGACTGCTGTGGCAGCCACGTGCCTCAGGAGCCCCCTCAGGCCCCCGCCACAGCCTGACAGACAAGGGTGCCCCGCCCTCAGAGTCTCCTAGCTCCCACAGCCTGGAGAGGCTGCACAAGTCCCCCCACCAAGGCTTGGTTGTAGTGGGGTCACAGCTGCCCTCCGGGGCATGGCTGCCCTGCTTCCACTTTTAAGTCAGCCAGCCATAAGCTGTAGGATCTTGGACACATAACATGCCCTCTCTGAGGAGCCAATAAGTGGAAGCCTCAACTAGAAGGGGTCCCAAAAACAAAACAAAACAAAACAAAACAAAAAGCTGGGGCCCAGGAGATAGCTCAAGGGCACAAGTGCCTGCCTGGCAAGTGCTTGGTCCTGAGTTCAATCCCTGGTTCTGCAAAAATAAATAAATAAATTTTAAAATAATAAATAAATAAATAAACAAATAGCGGGGCGTATTGGTGCACTCCTGTAATCCCAGCACCCAAGAGGTTGAGGCAGGAGGATCATTGTGAGTGCGAGACCAGCCTGGGCTACAAAGTTAGCTCAAGGCCAGCCTGAACTGTATAGCGAGACCCTGTCTGAAAAAGGCAGAAATAAATAAATAAGAAAAAGAAGCTGGAAGAAAGAAAGAAAGAAAGAAAGAAAGAAAGAAAGAAAGAAAGAAAGAAAAGAAAAAAGAAAAGAAAAGAAAAGAAAAGAAAAGAAAAGGAGAGAAGTTGGCCTGAGAACACTGGATGAAGCCATGTCCCTGACGCTCAAAGCCCTGGGCCTCGGCCCTCCGGGGCTGGGAGTAGGCGGCTCTGCCCCGGAAATGTTCAGCGGTGACCCCAGCTCACTCGCTAGGCCTGACAACCACGCAGCTGCCTGGCCACCCTAAGAGAGCCACTGGGCCGCTGGACAAATATTGACCCAGGGCACAATAGCTCTTCAGCAATTCCACCTCCGCCACCCCCCAGCTGGGAGTCCTCGGACAGGGGACAAGAGCACCTGTCACACACAGTACTTTCTTTTTACTGACTGTGAAACGAGGACAAGTTGTACTAGCCTGGGAGCAAGGGAAACAGAACTGCCGAGAGCGGTGCCGGTGCCAGAGCTCAGGAAGCACCTAGCGCGACCGGCACTAGCACCTGGTCCCGGGTGCCCCGCGTGCAAGGAGGCCCACATAAAGGGGGACAGAGGACAGTGACCGGCTGGAACTCAGGTAGCCACGGCCGGCACCCCGCGCCTTCGCTGACGGGAGCAAATTCAGCCTTACAACTGCACCGCTACTCTCGATCGTGAAAGAAAGAAACGGGGCGGCGATCTTAAGCTTCGGGGACGCCACTCGGCCAGCAGCAACGTTAGTGACAGCCACTTTGCAACCTTTCCACCCGGTGGCCCAGACTCCTCTGCGGGGCAGATCCGGGCCCTCCTCCCCAATCCCCCGCCCCAAGCGCCCCTGGTCTCTAACTCTGTGGGTCCCACCTCGAGACCCCATCGCCACGAGGGGGTCCCCGATCCCCCATTTCTTACTCTCCGGTTCCCCACCTCGGAGACCCGGACCCCGCTGCAGCAAGCTTCCCAAGCGCCTGCCCCCACCGCGTCCGCTCCCAATCCGGGCCCTCCCCACCCCGCACCTCCGCC
>PVKN010021994.1:0-15326 GCA_004027915.1 Capromys pilorides
TTCTTGAGAAATAAGTACTTCATAAAACAAAACAGTCAGGCAATTAATCACTACCAGACAGGCCCTACTAGCATCATGAAAACAAGAAAATACAAAATTCAGTAGCAAACCAAAAACACAAAAGAAAAAGAAACAAATCAACAAACATTAATAGATCATATCAATAGAATAATGATAAAAACTATGTAATCATCTCAATACATTCAGAACAGCATTTCATAAAATTTATTATCCTTTCATAATTAAAAAATTGAAAAACATGCCATGGTCATAGGTTGAAAGAACTAATATTGTTCAAACATCCATGTTATCTGTTGCTATAGACTCAAAGCAATTCATATGAAAATACCAGTTCATTCTACTAGCAATAGGAAAAACTCCAAAAGTTTCACGGAACCACAAAAGACCCTAAACAGTCAAAGCAATCCTGAGCCAAACTAAGCTAGAGACATTACTAAAATCATAAAGTGATAGTAATGGCATAGGATCCTGGCACAGAAAAGAAAGACATACAGAGCAATGAACCATAATAGAAAGACTGATACAAATCCATTTATTTACATCAAGGCACCAAGAACATGAGGGATCCTCAACAGATAGTACTTGGAAAATCTAATATTCATATGCAGAAGAAAAAAAACTAGAATCCTATCTTTCATCATATACAAAAACCTCAAAATGAATCAAAGATTTAAAAATAAGATATGAAACAACTAAAAGAAGGTCCAACCAAATAGCTCAGCAGATTAAAGTGCCTGCAAGCACAGGGGCCTGCCATGCTGGCCCAACCCTCAGGGCTCACTGAGAACACAACTGAGACTGGGCGTGGTGGCATGTGTCTGTAATCCCAGCTCTTTGGAGGCTGTAAACAGGCGGATCACTATGAATCTCATCTAGTAGTGAGACCCTGACTATCCCATAGACCCTTCCCTAAAATACAAAAAAAAGAAAGATAAGAAGAAGAAAATATAGGGTGCCAGTCAGATAGCTCAGTGGACTAAAGTACCTGCTTAGGCAGATGCAGGGACCAGGATTCAATCCCCGCCATGCCATGCCAGCCCCACCCCTGGGGCACACTGAGACAGTGACTGAGAGTCGGCTGGTGGTGCATGCCTATAATCCCAGCTCTTGGAAGGCTGAACACAGGATGATCACATGAGTCCAATTTACATATTGAGACAGTTTAGACCCTGCACTAAACACATCAAAAAAAAAAAAAAAGAGAGAACAAAGATTTTTTGGTTATGATCCCTAAAACGCAAATAACAAAAGGAAAAAAGATGACAGCTAGGATTACATCAAATTAAAAATACTTCTGCACAACAAAGGAAACCATCAGAGTGAAAAGACAATTCATTGAATATTAGGAAATATTTATAAAATATTCATCTCAGAAGGGTTTAATTTTCAAAATATATAAGGAAATCAAGCAACTCAACAGCAAATGATATAATCATTTGGAAATAATCCAATTTTAAAATGAGTGAATGAGCAGAATTTACATTTCTCAAAGAAGATCTAGAAATGGGAAATAAAATATGAAAAAATGTTTAGCAGCACTAATCACCAGGAAAATGCAAATCAATGCTACGGTGAGGGTCATTTCATGGGGGTTGGAAGGACTATTAACAAAAAGGGGCCCTAAAAGCATGAGGGAGGATTATGGGAAGGGAAACTCTCAGACGCTGTTGATGGGAACACAGTCTAGTACCGCACTTATGAAAGACAGTATGGAGGCCTTGAAAGAGCTGGAAATAGAAATACTATGACCTAGCAATCCCACTACTGGCATAAAACCAGAGGAACTGAAATAATATTTACTGCAACACTATTTGTATTCACAATTGTTCACCACAGCCAGGATATGGAATTAACCTAGGTATACTTTAACAGATGGGTGAGCTGATAAAGGAAAGGTAGTATATATTACACTGGAATATTATTCAATCATTATAAAGAATGAAATTCTATCTTTTGTAAAAACATGGATGAAGGGAGAGCACAATGAAAGAAGTCAGGAAAACAGAGAAAGCAGTACATGTTCTCATTCATGTGTGGAAACTACAAAGTGGATCTCAAAAAAGTAGAAGGAAGAAGAGTGGTTAGCAGAGCCCAGGAAGGGTGAGGACAGAGACAGGAACAGAGGAAAGTTAGCAGGCCAGTTGGACAGGAGGATTAGCTTGCAATGTTTTACCACATAATTTCATAACGATGACTGTCAATAATCAATTGAATATTTGAAAACAGGACGCAGGATTATGAATGTTCCCAACATAAAGAAATAATATGTGTCTGAGGTGACAGAAATTCTCATTACCCAGAGATAATCATTATTCTTTGTGTACACGCTGTGTCACATGGAACCCATAACAAGATATAATTACTATATGTTAATTAAAATAGGCTTAAATTTTAAAAACACATCATAGAATTCTTATTTTCTTAAATATACAGAAAAAATGCTACTGGATAGGGCTGGGGAGATAGCTCCATGGCACAAGTGCCTGCCTGGCAAGTGCAAGGGAGTGAGTTCGAACCCCAGTCCTGCAAAAAGAAAAGAGAAAAAGCTATTAGAAATTTCAAATCTTTGATTGATTAGAAGTCGATCTTAACACATCTAGACATCCAGCAGGCAACTTTTGAAACTAGTGACAATGAGCTGTCACATGCTAGTGTTTTAAAACTGTGACAGTCACCTACAGCTGAGGTTTAGATTGAGACACTGTGAGAACAAGGTCCACATGAACATCTACAGTGTCCAGGAATCAGATGCAGATGGTGCCTTCACTGCATGTTTAATATCACTGTTAACACTGAAATGTCATAATGTGCAATGCAAGAGCTTCCACTCAATCCAAAACGGTTGAGGTGCACCGCACCACGCCGGCTCAGCTACACCTCTGCCGCTGCTCGCGACCACCTTCTGACTCTACAAGCCTGGAAACTTAATTCTGAAAGCCACCATCATTGATCAAAGTTGCTTCAAAACTGTGCAGCATAGTGATTTCTTCATAATGTGTAACTACATTTTGATATATCCAAGCCTATCATAAAGGAACTCCATTAGTCTGAAAAATATTCTTGACAAAGTAAAACTTGGTAATTATTTTGCACATAATCTTCTAAGTATTTGCAAATTAATTTTATAACAGCACTATAAAGTCTTTGACTATTAAGCATCTCTTCTGATTAAAAACAATTTATGTTACTTTTTGTGTAACTAGTTTTCTTATTACGATGTATTCACTCCTCTAAAATCCAAAAGCCTGAGGGAATCCAAAGCACAGATGTGGTAGCAGATGTGATGCTCTGGACAGCTGATGAGATTTAACAACTCAGGAAATATTACAAGCCTACCCATGTGAACCAGGTAATCAGAATGACAGGAAAATAACACAAAAAAATCACAATCTTACAAGCATAGCTTACAGAATTGTTTTTAAATGACTACCTTCAATTTAAGCCTAACTACAAAATTCATTCTGTTGTAGTTATATCAAAAAGGAAGGGGATGAGGAAAAGATAGTTCAACCAATGATCAGATTTGCATATATCTGTCCCCTCCGGAAAGACTAGTTGAATAGGATGGAAACTCAAAACTTTAAATTTAAACTATTTTAAATAAGTAAATATCATATACAAAATGTTCTGTATCACATACAACACCATCCACGTAGAAACCTAAAACCAACACAAAAAGCAAATATCTTGAATCTTAAAATTTAAATATATGTATTTTTCTATATATAATATTAATGTAAGTATATGTATGTGTGTATATTTATATAGTAGAGAGAGAGAGAGAGAGATTTAACATCAAAAGAGAGATTTAATATCAAAAGAATCAGGCAGAATACTTTTAAGAGACAAAAGGATAGGGCCAGCCAAATAGCTCAGGGATTAAAATGCCTGAAAGCAGGTGCAGGTGAGGGGGTGGGGGAGGTTCAATCCTGGGCCTGGTGTGCTGGCCCTGCCCCAGGGCACAATGAGATGGCAATTGAGACTGGCATGGTGGCACATGCCTGTAATCCCAGCTCTTGGGAGGCTGTAAACAGGCAGATTACTACGAGTCCAATCTAGTAGTGAGACCATGAACACCCTGTAGGCCCTTCCCTAAAAAATAAAGAAAAGAATTGTTATGGTTTATGTCTAGTTGTCCTCCCAAAGCCTCATGCAATCATGAGGCAGGGACTTCTAGAGTTTGAGATTTGACTCATGATCCACCGGGATTATGTGTTTTAGTACTGATGGGATTATGGGTCTGAGTCCTTCTGGAATTATGGGTGTAGCCTAAGGTGGACAGGCTGAGGCAGAGAGCCTGAATGTAATATAAAGAGTGATACAGAGACAGACTCATGCTGTTGCTCTCTGCTGCCCTGGTTGGTCAGTTGCCTCTGTCGTGATTGTTGCTGTTCCGCTGCCATGAACTGGATGCTCTCTGCCCTGTTCCACTCAGCCTTGGGACAGCCGAATACGGACTGAAACCTCCAGTAACTGTGACCTAAATAAACCTTTTCTTCCTTCATTTTGTGTGTTGGGTATTTGTCTCAACAACGAGTAAAAAGTAGCTAAGACAAGAATAAAAATAAAAATAAAGAATCAAAATGATAAAGTTATGGCTACAATACTATGCATTCATAGTAACACAAGCATTGAGAAAACCAATTCATAAGACACAATGGATCTATTCTGTAATTGTAGTCATAAGACAGATGTCACAAAAAAGAAAATAAACTTTAAAAAAGATGGGCATCACAATATTCCAAAGCAGAAGTTGACAACAGAACTACATAAAGAACTACTACATAGAACACAACATGCTCTGCACACACACTTTATGAACCTACAAGAGACACTGCACATTTATACTTGTATATGTGTGTACATATAATTTAAAATCTAGTAAATGAATAAAATGTTCAAAAGTTATATTTTCCTTGTGAAAAGTAAGATATAGTAAATGTTACTGTCTCATAAGGCAGTATAACAGGCAACTGTGTTTTTACTCATTATTGTTATCCATATTTTCTAAATATTTTGTAGCATTTCCCTCTTTTTTTTTTAATTTTATTTATTTATTTATTTGTTTGCTTGTTGTGTTTGTTTGTTTATTTATTCATTTTGTGGCTGGCTCAGCCTGCCCTGGTGGTGGTGCTGGCGCAGCATGTGGTGCCGGGGATCGAACTGCATTCCCCGCAGTCGCCTGAGCCCTCCTAAGCAGGCACTTTAGACCACTGAACCATCTCGCCGGCCCAGCATTTCCCTCTTGCATTTATTTTTTAATAAATACTTCAGAATGGTGAAAGGAAGGACGTTTCTGTCTATCTGAAACAACCATTTCAAGTGATGTGCACATGTTCACATATTGTCCTCACCCTGAGATAAACTATTCCATTGCCTGAACATAAATAGACTTACTTTACTCTTAAACACAATGCTTAATTTTAGAGCCTACATTTTTGTAACTGCATCAAAAAACAGCAACTATCTTTTCCAACTAGCCGACAAAACTAATTCTTGTTAAGTAGTCATCTAATTCTGATTTTTCTCTTTGCTAGAGACACCAGGATATGGTGATAAAAGACTGACCTCTTTGAAAAAGGGAAAGCCCTTTAAATTTAAAGAATTTAAATTTCCAGAATTCGTTGTCGATGTCTGGGAAAAACTATAAAATGTTTCCCCCGTTTCCTCAAGAATGGCATTTCTGTCTGTTCCACAGAAATGCCAACACAATTTGCTAGGCAAAAAATAATCTTCAATAAAAGGGGCCAGCCAAATAACTCAGCAGATTAAAATGCCTACAAGCAGGCACAGGGGCCAGGGGTTCGATTGCAGCATCCAACTTGCCGGCTCTGTCCATGGGGCACACTGAGAAGGCATCTGAGACTGGGCATGGTGGCACAAGTCTGTAATCCCAGCTCTCTTGGGAGGCTATAAACAGGTGCATCGCTGTGAGTCCAATCTAGTACTGAGACTTGAACACTCTGTAGCCCCTTCCCTAAAATACAAAAAGAAATGGAGTGGAGGAGGCTGAGACAATTGAAAATTCATAGCAAAAATTTAAATGAAAAGAATTTTGATACTTCACATTGAACAAAAAATTAATTCAAAATGGATCACAGACCTAGATGTAGGAACTAAAATTAAGCATGAAATGTCTAGAAAAAGCAAGAGATATCATAGCAAATTAGAAAACAGCAAAAGGAAAAAAGTCTTATATCGGACTTACTAAAAATTATAGACTATTTTTAAATGGATATTACTTTTAATATTAAATATATGCCAAAATTAGAGAAAATATTTATAAATCATATAATTAAAAAAGAAAAAATGTCTGAGCCAGGGAGAGAGCTCACTGACATAAATGCCTGCCTAGCAAATGCCTGGTTTCAAATTTGATCCCCTGTACTGCAAAAAAATTAAAAATCAGAAATTAAAAACAATTTAAACTCATATCCAAAACATAAATCAATACTTAAAACAAATAATAAGAAAACAATCCAATTTTTAAATACGTAAAATATTTCAGGAAACGCTTCATCATAGCATGTGCACTAAGGACTGGTAAGCATCACAGAACGCATTCAGCATCATGGGCAGTGGCCCATGATGAGACGCACACTGAGGTCACCACCACAGGCCAGCACACGCCCACTAGCATATCTAGTATTCTAAACATCAAGCGTTGGCAAGAAAATGGAAAAACTGAGATGCTCATGCATTGCTGTAGGAATGTGATATGGCACTGTGCTTTGAAAAACAATTTGCAACTTTTTGAAAAAATTAAATGTAAACTTGCTATGACAACATAGCAATTTCACATCCAGGAATCAACTAAGGTATTTATTTGCATACATTTCTTTATAGAAATATATGTATTTTATGAATAAATTTATTTTATATATTTATTTTTATATATACCCATTTATACAAATGCTCACAGGAACGTGTGTGTGCATGCGCATGTGCATGTGTCACTGTCTTAGTTACATTTTCTCATTGCTGAGACAAAACATCTGACACCCAAGGTTAAAGGAAAGCACGTTTCTTTGGCTCACCATCCATGGAGGCCTCCCCTCATCATCCGCTGGTTCCAGGGCAGGGTGATGTGGCAGATAGGCGTCACAGGACAGAAGGAGCTCATGGTAGGCAGAAGGCAGCAGGAGGAGCACCAGCGAGCAGGGCCAGCAGCCTCCCTCTGTCCCTTACTACCTCTTCCTGCAGGCCCCCGTTAATTGTAGCATCGCCCCATGAATCAATCCCAGCAACACATCCTTTATCCCGGCATCACACATCCTAGAGGCAGCCACCTCTGAAAAGCTGCACCTATGACCACATGAGCCTTTGGTATCTAGATATAAACCATAATGCACTTCAAATATCCATCAACTGAAGAATGAAGTTGTTTAAAATGTGATTAAAAGATAAACTGAAATAATATAAAATTTTTTAAATGTGGTCTGCCAGATACAAGGGAATATTGCTTAGCAATCAAAAAGAACTGCCAGTACAGGCTACAACATGATAAGCCTCAAAAAACACCCTGCTAAATGAAAAAAACATAAAAAATGACATATTATACATCAAATTTATTTGAAATTTTCAAAATAAGACAAATTTATACAAATAAAACACACATCCATCATGGGCTGGTACTGAGAATGAACACTTTTGTATCAATAAGAATGTTCAAAAATTGAATTGTGCAAATATCTTAACTTCATAAACTTACTAAAAATGGTTGAGTGGTGTACCTATATGTAAATGACACATTTTACAACATAGTGAAACCTGTATAAATTTGTTTTTTTTAAAAAAAGAACTGTAAGCTTCCACTTTTTTCTTTACTGAGTTGACACTGAGAGAGAGAAAAAAATCACATAATTCTGTCAATTTTACAATAGAAAAATGGCATGTATAATTTTTAAATTAAGTCTTAAGCCACTGTCACCAGTTTTCAAGAGTCCCCTTTTATTAGCAATTAAAAATCTAAAGTGAGGGCTGGTGAGATGGTTCAGTGGTCTAGAGCGCCTGCTTAGGAAAGCTCAGGCAACTGTAGGGACTGCGGTTCGATCCCCGGCACCACATGCTGCGCCAGCCCCACCACCAGGGCAGGCTGAGCCAGCCATAAAATAAATAAAGAAATAAACAAACAAATAAATGAAATAAAATAAAAATTTAAAAAAAAATCTAAAGTGATAGCATAATGAAGAGAAGCATATTTGACAATAAGTAATTATTTGAATGGATAAAAATATAAAAGAAAACTTGTCAAATTAATCTCATACTAATTGTTTGCAAATGCAGTTCTATAATGATAGAAGGCGTAGAATACTAAGTTCACTATGCTAAAAACCTAGCAAACATTCCGGCCATTCTTCAGTGCAGTTGTCTTAGATCTGTAAGTCTTTCATTGAGATTACTTTCCTGCAAAATTTATAATGATGCTTATGGCAGTGATTTGAGAGCCTACAATACACCAGTTACTGTGCTAAGCATTCACATTTAAAACCTAATTTAATCTTACAACAACCTTATTATGTATCATCAGTTTCATTTAACAGATACAGAAAGGGAAGCTCAGAGATACTGAATAGCTAGGAAGCAACTCATCTCCAAGTGGAGTCCCAGTCTGTGCTCTTAACCACAGAATTATGCTTTCTGTTCTTCACACACATTTTTGTTTGAAAAAACTGTGTGACCACAATGTCATTGTAATCTTCTACTTGCGAGCAAGAATGCCCGCCTGCGTTGAAGTGCTTCTACTGTCAAATGCAGTCAAATACAGAAGTCATAAGCACTAGATGAAAACTAAGACAATTTGGGCAATTTCTAAATGACTTTCAACTTTTCCAATAGACAGCCTTTGTATACCTGAAAATAACAGGTCTGTGACTCCTACAGTGAAAAGACAAAATACAAGAAGGGAAAACATGTGCCTGATAGTTTGTACTATCAGATTTTAGACAGAAAACGTGCTATGCCATACAAATAGATCAACTCTATAAGTATATCCAATCTACACATTAGAGGATTACAGAGATCAAGCAAGTTGCCAAAGCATACAGGTAATAAATAGCAAAATGAGAATCTAATCCAAAAGCTCATGTTCTTTTCTTTACAGGATGTGCAAAATCCAGTCTTCTATTGCTTGTTTTAGAATTGCTTTCCTCCGATTCAAAAGTGGCCTCCTCTAAAGCCTTTCAGCAAACAGTAAGAATTCTCTAAAGCCCTATCCTGTCCTTCTCATTCATGTATTTCCATTTGTTGAGCTCCTTTTATGAAACAGAGTTTGAAACAGAATATGAATTCGATACAGACCCTCCCTTAAAGAAATGGCAGTCAAGTGGTAGATGATCCCAACGAAGCAATTAAAATGTGATTTAGAAATACAGCACATTAAAAGTATTAGTTATTGTTACTGTCCCACTAGCCTGTTTTGAAATGGTTTTATTTTTATGTTTTCTTCCTCTCTCTAAAATACAAAGAGAAATACAATGCATTAACCACAAATCACAATGAAACACAAAGAAGAGAGCACCTAAATTGTCCCTTACGTCCTTTCTCACCTATCACACCTCCAATATGAAAGGCATTTGTGCCACTCCCAAATTTGTCCCCTTTCATGGATACCAAAGTCCATGGATGTTCAAATCCCTTATGTAAAATGACTTGGCATCTGCACGTGACCTGTACACATCTGCCCATGTATTTTAAATCATCTCAAGATAGATTTTAACAGCTAATATAAATTAAATGCTTTACTATTGGTTGTTAAGTTACATTGTTTGGAGAGTAATGACAAGAAAAAGCCTGTACATGTGCAGAATCAATAAACACTGTTACCAAATGTTTCCGTTCAAAGTTTGTGATTCTGACCTTGGCTTAATCCACAGACGGAGAACTTCTGTACACAAAGGACTGGCTTTATTTATATTCCTTGCCTCATGTTAAGGCCTTTAATCCTTCTTCTCATTTTACATTCAACTTACTGCGTACTGTGCTTCTGTTTAGGGTGTAAAAAAGCTGCACACATAACACAAAGAGACATAAAGTCAAATTCAATGCATTTTCTGTCATTTCCAAGCTCTATGAGCTTCAGTGAGCATGTTTACCCCCTGCAGCCTCAATGGACCTCTTCAAATCAATTTCGTTGAGGCATAATTTACAAAGATGATTCTAGAGGATTGTACTTTAAGTATAACCTCATGCATTTTTGCCAATATCTATTCTCTTGTGACAATCATCAAGACATAAAGAATTTCCATTACCAAAAAGCTGCACAGAAATATCTGTAACAGCCTTTCCATGGAAAGGCTGAACCCCAAACATCCATCAATAAATCAATGAATTAAAAAGAGTTCCTGAGCCACTCCCCAACACGTCTTCCTACCACTCTAAAGCACATCTTTACTATCTGTTTTCTGTCAAAATAGGTTAGTTTTAAATATAATTTCATATAAATGCAATCATAATATTTACTATTTTGTATCTGGCTTATTTTGGTAAGGAGAGTGTTTGGGGAGACTCATTTATGTTATATTGTGTTCCTGCTCACTTTCCTTTTGTTTTCAGAGCCAGAGAACAGATTTGAACTCATGACCTTGTGCTTGGCAGGCAGGCACTTAAGCCATTAAGCTATATCCCAAATCCCTCCTGTTTACTTTTGAATAGCAGTCTACTGCATGGATATACCAAAACTAGTGTGTCTGTCTAGCTACTGATGGACATTTGGGACCCAGTCTGGGGATACTATGAAAAAGCTTCTAAAAAACACTCATTCAGTCCTTTATATAAACAAATAGCAAACATGTTTCACTTTCTCGTGTTTTGTGTGCAAGGACGTGTTTGGATAAGGATGGGCTTAACAGCCTAAGCAACTATGAAGACGTCCTAGTTCCGATGTACCGATTCACTTCCCCACCAGGAATGTGTGCACTCCTGCCAGTGCTGGTATTCTGAGCTGTTATAGCTGAGTCTAGATGGACCCCAAAGCCTCATGCAGGTATAGGTAGGCTTTCTGGAGGGGCTGGATCTAGAGAGTGTGATGCTGGGATAAAGGATGTGAAGTGGGGTTTGACACACGGTGTCATGCCAGGATGAAGGGTGCTCCAAGCCAGGGTGTGAGCGCTGCACAGCCTAAGGGGGGCAATCGTGGATAGAATGAGAGCCGTTGGGACCAACTGTCACTTGCCACTTCCTTACTCCTTCACTGCTTTGCTGCTTCTGCCGGCCACCTTCCTCCTCTGCATTGCCCCTCTCCCATGCCGCCCCGCCTAGGAGTCAGCCAACTATAAAGTGAAACCTCTACAAACTGTGAGCCCAAAAAACTTTCTTCCTTCAACTCTGAGTGTTGGTGGTTTGTCTCAGCAACAAGAAGTGACTAAGACAGCGAGCCTTTTTAATTTTAAGCTATCCTATAGCGTGTAGATGCAGCTCCTGGGGCTTTAATTTACATTTTCCTAACCACTACAGATGGTGAACACATTGTAGTGTACTTATTTGCCAAAAAAAAAAAAAAAAAAAAAAAACTTGTTTTGTGAAATGTCTTAAAACATTTTCACTTTTTATTGAATTATTTTTTCTTTCTATTCTTTTTTTTCTTTCTGTTCTGCAATTGTCGTTATCTCTAAATTGAATATAGGTCCTTTGTCAGATATATAAATCACAAATATTTTCTCCCAGTCTTTGGTTTCCCTTCTTGGGCAAAAGATTTAAACTTGGCTAATATTCAGCTTTGTATCTCTTTCTTTCATGTGTTGGATGGCCCTATAAAATCTTTGACTGCTCCATGGTTCTAATGATTTCCTCTAGTTTTTTGTCCAGATTTATTATACTTTCATCCCATATTCCTAGGTTCATGATCCTTTTGGAGCCTGCAGTACTATGTGCTTAAAGTTCTCTTTTTTCCATATACCTGCCCAGATGTTTCAGCACCACTAGTTGAAAAGATTGTCGTCTCCCTCACTGCAGTACTTTGGCGCCTTTGTCAATACTCAATTCACCCTATGCACCAGATCGATTCAGGATTCTCTCATGTTTCATTGATCTATAAAGTCTAATCTTATGCTAGCACCATATTATCTCATTTTATATTTATAATAAGCCTTGATTACAAGTCCTCCAACTTCTTTTTCAAAATTGATTTGGCTATTCTGGGATTTCTTTTCATATCTTTATGTTTAAATTATTTGTTAATTTCCACAGAGGTCTGCAGAGATTTTGACTGAGATTGCATTGAATATTTAGAACAATTTGGGGATAAATGACATCTTAATAATATTGATTTTTCCAAAAAATGGACAAGGAATAACTTTCCATTTATTCAGGTCTTATGTAATTTCTGAGATGAAAGCAGTACTTTTCATCCTTGCCAGTAGCTGCTATTCTCTTTTGTTTTTATTATAACCACACTCATGGTTGTGAAGTGGTATTTTGGTGGGCTTTTGGCTCACATGTCTCTAATAGTTACTATACTAAGCATCTTTGTTTTGTACGCATTGGGTACAGCGTCTCACTACCCAGCTCAGACTCACAGTGATCCTCCTGTTTTCAGCCTCCCCAGCACTGGGATTACAGGCGTACACACTACACCTGAACTTGGTGGCCAACCCAGTGCACCTAGGGGCAGGGGACAGGCCAGTGCAGCATGTGGCAACAGGGATCGAAGCCTTTGTCTACCAGGGACATGCGAGACACACAGACACACCCTAAAGAGACCTTAGCACAGTAGTCTCCAGGAGATAACTACAGGCTTGAAAGCACAGAAAAATCTCCTTTTTTCTTTGTTTTTCTTTTACTTTTTTTCTTTGCTTATGGTTATTTTCTTCTTGTTTGCTTTTTTGTGAGCATGAACATCATTTCTAGTTTGTTTGTTTTTTTTTTAAGGTACCAGGGATCAAACTCAGCACCTTGTACATGCCAGGTATGTGCTCACACCGCTGAGCTGTCTCCACAGCCCTATTTTTAGTTGTTTTCTTTTCTTTTCTTTTCTTTTGCTCTTGGTTTTTTTTTTTTCCTTCTTTCTTTCTCTCATGTCTTTGGAATAATCTTCCTTTTTCATTCAAACTTGCTTCTAATCCCTTTCTCTGCTTTATTTTTCTATTTTTTTCCTCTTGCCCTTTTAAATTTTCTTCCTTAGGGGAAAAATCACTCAATTGGAGGGATATATCCTGTAGCAACTTTCTGATTTGTCCCAAATTTCATTATAAAACTAAAAATTTTGTATCTATGATTAAAAGTGGCAAATTAACAGTTATCACAGTTTGTTGTTTTCTAGACTGTGTTTGATGCTATTGTTATTAAGATTATAGTACTTTAGCCAAGGTGACACAGTTCTTCCTTGTATGCCAACACCAAAGCTGTCTGGGGACCATAAATAATACCATTATTCAATACCAAAGAATTGGGTGCTAGGCCAGACAGGCAGCTACTGCTCACCCCTAATAGACTGATGAGACTGAGGAGAGACTCAAGTGCCAAAGCCAGCTACAGCTAGAAGACATTTTGAAAACCAATAATTTCCCAAAGAAGTCTTCACATTAGTGCTAATAGGTATCGGCCATAGGTAATTTATACGCATCAATGCAGAAAACAAATTTAAAAAGCAGCAAATGAGAAAACATGGAAGCAAGAGGCAATCCCAGACCTCAAGCTCACCCAAGCAAAGCAAGGGGACATTGAAGTAAAAGAAATCAAAAGCTTCCCTGCTATACTTTCTGAACAGGTAGCAGCAGAAGTAACAAAGCAGATCAATAAGTCTCTAGAAAAAAACAAATCAGAAATAATTATCCACATAACTAAAAAGATGATGATCCTAGTAACAAACAACATGGCTAGTGAATCGACATTAAATACGGATTTTAAAAAAACAGAAAAGCTTAGGAAAGTGACAGAAATTCCAAATGAACAATAGAGTATGGAACTAAACTACATAAAAACAGAATGTGGAAAAACGGGTAGCTATTCAACCTGTGGAGGAAGTGAGTATCGAGCCAATACTGATCAGAAAAGACAAAGGCCCAAGTACTTGGAAAGGGAACAATTCAAGAGGAAGAGATAACAATCATAAACACACATCAAGCCAGCACCCCAATGTGTACAAGGCAAACATTAGTAGAAATGAAAAACACACAAGCACTACTCACACAATTGTAATGGGGGATTTCAATGCCCCTTGTCAAAAATAGACAGATCATGCAAACAAAAAAAAAAAAATAAAGAAATATCAGAGCTGAAACAAACATTTCAATAAACATACTTAACAGATATATATAGAATGTTCCACTCCACAAAAAAATAAATATTCTTCTCAGAGGCACATACGATGTTCTGCAAAATAGGTCACATACAAGCTCATAGAACATGCTTAAGTAGGGCTGGCCAAATAGCTTATCGGATTAAAGTGCCTACAAGCAGGCACAGGGGCCAGAGGTTCCATCCCCAGGTTTGCTGTGCCAGCCCCACCCTGAGGGGGGGAGAGGGGGGGACGGAGACTAAAATGGCAACTGAGACTGTGTTGTGGCATGCACCTGTAATCCCAGCTCTGGGGAGGCTGTAAACAGATGGATCAATATGAGTCTGATCTAGTAGTGAGACCCTGAACACCCTATAGACCCTTCCCTAAAAATATGAAAAAAAAAAAAAATTAAAAAGCTAGGATTAGAGATCCCATTAAAGCCAGCTATTCCTCCCCTGGGTACTTTTGCAGAAGAACTGAAAACCTCACACCACAGTGACATATGTGCTCCCATGTTTATATCAGCACAATTTGTCATAGCTACATCCTGGAGATGATGAAAATATGTAATACAACCATTGTTAAATTTTTGTTCTTGTTTTGAAATTCTGTACTACATGTACTCTTGCTTGTTACAGGTTTTCTATCTTTGTTTCTGCTGATTTTACCCTTTAAAATAAAATTTTAAATACTCAAAAAAAAAAAAAAAAAGGAGATGGAGCAAAATAAATAAATAAATAAATAAATAAATCAATCAATCCTGGAAACCACCCAGATGCCCATCAACTGAAGAATGGATAAAGAAGATGTGGAATTTTTACACAATGGAGTATTATTCAGCTATAAAACAGGATAAATTTGAGACTTTTGTTGGTAAATGGATGCGACTAGAGAACATACTCTTAAGCGAAATAAATCAGACCCGTATGTACAAGATTGTATTGTCTCCTTAGTGTGAGAATCTGAAAGAGAAAATGGAATTTGAAGGGTACAATAGGTACTGGGAAAAAGGAGTGAATTTATTTAAAAGTAAAGAGTTACTGAGTTGAGGAGAAGGACAGGAGAGGGAATGGAAGAAAGAGATTGC